>JAECUM010043225.1:0-39220 GCA_016617855.1 Megalonaias nervosa
CAGAAAAGCGTATCGACAGTGGCTTATCATTCTCACGGTTTTTCAATAAAATGAAAGTCCGCCCAAGCAGCAAGCTTGACAACTGGCTAGTCTGTTGTCAAGGTAGATAATGCAAGGAGCTATAATATATTCTCATTTGAAATTTGTTTAAATACTTCTCTTCCATGGAATTCCTTTGTGCACTTTAGTTGATTCGTTCGATGAAAATAAATTATATCGTTTCTCAACAGTGTTTAAAGATGTTTGTCTCAACGCTTTATTGATCCGAATTACAATTAAAAATCGTAATATGCGTATTCTTTGTTCCCCCTTCTTATTAGAGACGGTGAAGCGTATTAGGTCCCGGTTATTCAACAAAATGATTGTCCGCAAAACAGCAAGTTTAACACCCGGCTACATTGTTATAGAGGAAGATAACTCCAAGCACGAAAAGCGTTTACTCATTTGAATATTATGCAAGTTACCTCCCCTGGTTTGTATACTTTTTTCTTCAGAGGGTTTATTTGACGCAAGGATAATATCTGGTAATATAACATTTTTTGAGTTTACTGATGTATGTCTGAAAAATACTGCATTTTGCAAAAAAAGTTTTATGTACATTTTTTATTCTTCTTTTCTCTTTTTGTAAGAGATCAATAGCGTATACGCGCCATGTTTCCAGTGGTTTGCCATTTTCACGGTTCTTCAACAAAATTAAATCCAACGAGCCAACAAGTTTAACATTTGTTATGGAGATATACAACTCCGCGAACTATAATATTTTCTTACCGTGCAGAATGCAAGTTATCCCACTGGAACTGCATTTCTTTTGTGGTTATCAGACGATAATTTTCTTATATATATATATATATATATATATATATATATGTCGTGTTACGTATATGTAATGAAATTGCTTGTGTGTTAGTTTTAAAATTTCTTTTTTATTTTAACTTTGTTTCATTACAGTTTATTGTAATGATTATTTTCACGGGATTCGATATTTTTCCAGTAAATTCAGTTTGTATAGAACGTAAAAGCTATTACATTAGCACTATTGTTAGCTCACTCTGGTTCATAGATTTTGTAAACATCGAGTGAAGACGATTGGCTATTGCCAAGGTCATTTCGGCCCACGTGTTAGCTATGATTGTAAACAATCTTTCTTTTATTTTTTATATATTTTCAGTGTGTTAATTTGGTTCTTAGATAGAGCTGTTCTGGCCTACGTGATAAATTTCATTTTTTTTTATTGCGCTGTTCAAATGTTAAGAGACCACGTGACCCATCACGCCTGACTGGGATGATGTTTTAGTTGGGTTTAATACTCATTCCGAGAGCTTTCCAGTCAGTCGTATTCTTAACACCTTGACGGTACAAGCTGTTTCAATTGTTGAAGCCAGATTATTTTTTGAAGTTCATCTGTTTTTTTGGAATTTAATAATTTATTCTCTAGAAGATCAAGCAAGTGTACTTTTTTATAAAAATTTCTGGGACAAAGAAATTCAGTGGAAATTTTTTTTTTCTTTTCTGGAATTCTATACGGAAACATAAACTGTGATTCATTCATGTTACCATCAGTACAGACATCATCTGACGCCATTGACTCCATATTGGAATTACATCGAGATTCGAACCCGAATTCAATTAGAACTGTTTAGTGATAGGACTTATATTTTTCAATCTTATGATTATATTTTGGATTATATTCTCAAGCCGTAAGTCCTATTTCCAATTTTTGCGTTGTTTTCAAGGAAATAGATTATTTTGTTAAAATATGCAAAGCTTGTTGGCTTCACTCTTTTCTCTTATTATTTTTGCATGATCCTACACGTAACAGTCGTAACATAGCATTTATTTTATTTCCTGAGGTTTGCTTCAATACTGCACCGATCACAATTACATTTACAACTATTTATATGTATATTTTCATTATTTATCTTCTCTCTTTTTGTAAGCAATTGAAAATCGTATCGAGTCTATGCCGTTGTTGGCTTATGATTGTAAGAGCTATTCAACAAAACGAAAGTCCACCCAAACAGAAAGTTTAACACCCGGCTAATTTCTTATTAAAGAAAACACCTCCAGGCACTATAATTGCTTTTGAACAGTATGGAAGTTACTTCCTTTTAATGTATTATTTTCGTGACGTTAGACTATTTATTTGATGCAAGAGAATGATATTGGCATATAACATTTGTAATGCTTACTCACTTTTGTCTCAAAACTTTAGTGTGTTATACAAGATCATTTACAAATATCTATGTATTTTGTTTTTCTTATCTCATTGTACGAGAGACCGAGAAGCGATTAATGATACGCCTTTGATGACTTATCATTGTTACAGTTATTTAACAAAATGAAAGTCCACTGAAGCAGCAAGTTTAACACCCAGCTAGTTTGCTATAGAGGTAGACAACTCGAGACACTATGACATTTTCTGATTTGAATAATATGTAGTTTAGCTCCCTTCAATCGTCTTTTAGTATTTTTCTGAGATTTTGAGGTTTCTTACTCCATCAGTTATACTTCGCGCCATATATAGCCTATCTTGCCCTGAAAAATGGCGTTAAAACCCAAAACAACAATGACAACAGCAACAGAAATTAAGATATGATACGTGGCAGATTCTGGGGAAGAGTTGAGTGTAAGCGAGGTAACCGAATATTTAGTGACTGTGACTAAATTATCATCAGTAATAGTTCTGCCTCTTGTGAGCTGAATACCACAAATCATTCACATGAAACAAATGTACTTGTTTGGCGTATCTTATAATAAGGTGTTCTTTTATCTTCGTCTTAATCTCAATCTTAAAAAACAGTCCAAGAGAGATAATTAAAAATAAAGCCTCTGGATATAATTGCAGGTAATGAAAGAGTTGTGCCCCTTATTAACTTAACAATTACGACCGACACTAGTTGCACTATGGTCAATTGATGCCTACAGATTTATAAATGAATATGATATCATGTGGAAATATGGAGAGTAACATTAGAAATTTACATGCAGATTTTAATATTTGACTAGTTTGCAGACATGTATGTATTTGTTATTTGTGTATGTAGATGTGCGTGCATTTAGTTAGGTATGCTTATCATATTACCATAAAATTTATTAAAACAAAAAACCCAAAAGCAAACTATGTAGGTAGTATGGATTTTCGAAGAAGAAAAGCTGACGTTGAAATAATTTTGCTGAATTACCACCCAGCTCCTAAGTTCTTGTATTTACTGACTAAATACTATGCCACCAAACATTGTGTCAGACGAACGAGAAACTACATAGACTGTTAGAAGCTAGTATTACTGTGAAAGGTATGAATGAGACACAGATCTTTTACTTTTCCTTCATAAGGCAACATTATCTTGAGTTGTCTCTCTTAGACTGTTCTTGAATTGAATGCCGTTGCACTGCCTTCTCTCACAACAATAAGAGAGAGAGAGAGAGAGAGAGAGAGAGAGAGAGAGAGAGAGAGAGAGAGAGATGATGATGATGATGATGATGATGATGCACGGTTGAGCAAAAATCTATAAAGTAAGGGTTAACTTCTCCAACTCGTAATGCAAGAGTCACTGGTGCGATAACGTCCAGACCACTCTGGGACGGCTACATTGGTGTATCCTGTATATTTCCCCGGCATGCTCTAGCCAATGACTTTAAAAGATACATATAAAGCAACGAAAAACATATTCCTGTAATACATAATACCATCATTAAAGCCCAGTTAGTACATACCTCCTTGCAAAAAATAAATACCTATGCAGTGTAGAGGAAAGGTGATTGCAGATTAAGACACGCATGTCTTAATTTATACGTACGTAAATACTTGCATACTTTGACCTATTGAGGTCTCATCGTTTCTTTCTATACGGAATGGCCCTTGAAATATCAACCTGATACGGGTGTACAAAATATCATCAACAATAGTTTTAAAGGCCGTACATGCAAGAATAACTGCTGATTTTGACTCTGTTTATAGGTTCTTTCAAGGTGTAAAACATCTTTATTATATATATATATATATATATATATATATATATATATATATATATATATATATATATATATGCATAGAACTACATTTTGTAGCGGACCCACTCGGGGATATGAGGAGTTCATTCACTAGGTCAATACACAGCTGCTTGTAGTAAAGCTGAACTCCGTTCAAAGGGCAAATATATGTATTTGTATGTGATATAAATAAAATATATGTACAGTATGTACGCTGTATCAATGATAGTTATTTAGTTTCTGATGGTAGGAAAATATATATTTGCTATAAGAAAACGATATTGAAATTAAATGTCCGATAACTGTTACAGTAACAGTAAGCAATAAATCTCAGGTATGTAAATATATAACTCTGCTGTGAACGAAAAACGGCCAAAGTACAAATTTACAGTTCAGGCGAAATTAGGTAATACATATATCCGTCTATCCATACATACATTGTCGATGTAAAAGCGATATAAGTAAAAGCACACACACACACACACACACACACACACACACACATATATATATATATATATATATATATATATATATATTGTAAGCAGTATATTTATAGCTCTTTCAAATCTGGATACGATATGTATTTATAGCACTGTCGTTATGTCAGTACACAGTCAAAGAGAGATAACTCGAAATAATATTACTACCTAACGGGTAGAGTCAGAATAGACCTATAACCCTCACTTCTTCCACCTCAACTCTAAGGACAACAATCTCCTCAGTACTTCCCATCTTTTCTGATCATTATGAAAATAATGAAAGATATTTCATGTCAGTGAACTCCTGGGAATATTGAAGACTCGTTTAAGACATACTGGATTGTACCATTGTTGTACATCAACACATTCAAGTCTATTGATACTTCAACACATTCAATAGTATTTGTTCATCAACACACTTAAGGCTACTGAAATTTATTCGGAACATTCTATACTTTGGGCGTGTGATGGGACATTTTTAGGATAATTTTGGATTTTAATTCACAATACAGTTACCGTCTTTTGAATTTTCATATTTCATTCTAGTGAAAAAAAATTATTTGCTTCATTTTAGTTAAATTGTTGGTTTTATTTCTTTCTTGTTACTTAGTTTAAGACTTAGAGTCGTAAAAACGTACATTTATACATGCGTGCACGCACACACATTCTTGCATACATACATACGCACATACACTTACATATACACATGCACGTACGCACGCACACATACATGCATTCATACATACATCTATATATACATACATACATTCTTTCCATCTTTTCCACATACTGCTTAACTGGTAAAGCAGTTTTATTTTAAATTGTATGTGTCAGTATCCTAGCAGGGAAAATAGCTATATAAACCCAATCAGCAAAAGTGTTATAGGCCATTATTTGAAGTTAAGACACCTTTCGACAATTCGATTTCTGCTTTTTACTTAAGTGGTTTCATATTATTATGATAGAATACTGTTTCCGTCTGTATATCTCTCTCCAGAATAATAATATTTTATAATCCTGTTCCTGCAAATTGATTCATCATAATGATCAATAAATCTTTTTTTTCTGAATTGATACGAGTGCTCATATTTATTTTATTGATGGTCCTTATTCTAATTGTATGTGCTTGCTTTTGGTTTATCTTTTAGCTGGAGTAACGAGAAGGAAATGTATAACAACAGGTTAAAGGGCATCATGAACAAGCGTTATGTATCATAGCACCTCAGGTCTATTATGATCTATTGCCTCGCATGGTACATCATTTATCGCTAATGACCCCATTTTGTTAATAAAGCAAAAAGGACATTTATCACAATGTTAACTGATTTGGCAGGATACGTAGATAAATTGTAAGAATTCTAAAATATTTTAGTATTGTGTGTGTGTGTGTTTGTGTGTGTGTGTGTGTGTGTGTGTGTGTGTGTGTGTGTGTGTGTTTGTGTGTGTGTGTGTATGTTTGTATGTTTTGTTATAGCACTGTATACTGTTTCATCTATTTGTTTAGCCGTACTGTTTCCCATTTAAATGGAGGTGTCGTGTAATAAATCATACAGCTATTTAAAATAGTTAAAGAAAATGAATACACGATCTACTAACTGAGGCCTTCCAAAAAATGTCTTAAATCAGTGGCCTCAAACGCGCGGTCCGGGTGCCGCATGCGATCGCCAAGCCGTATACTGTGGTCCGCAATACGATTGGCGTCCCAAGGTGTCATTTGAGATAACAAATGTGGTGCTGCCTTTGGGCCATCGCAAATGCTCTCATGAGGCCCTCGGGGTGGTTTGAGTTTGAGACCCCTTGACTTAAATTCATTACTGCTCCTCCGATCTATTTTTCTGTAGTTTGTGCTCGTATTTCAGCTACTACCACTCTCTTGTTGCTGACATTATTGTTAATTGTAAGACTGCGATACAAATGCAATAAATACGTCTTCTGTTGTCAACATTGCCACAATAACAAATACATTACGAACACGAAAACCTACCTCAACTCTTATATTTTTCCTCGTCGCACTACCGCCACTAATGTTACTACATCTACTGATACTAGAATGTTGCTACATCACCCTCTAGCATTACTGCTACAATACTACTGCTGATAACACTAAATCTGCTGATGATGTCCTTATCATGATCGCTGGCGAAAATATTGTTTATGTGTCTGCTATTGTTTGTATTGCCCCTGTTGTTATTATTAGACGTTGTATGTACTATGTTCGCCCAACTGTGTGTGCATTCATACCATTGTGCAAGATATTTCCCAACGAGGAGTTGGGAAATATCTTGCACAACATTATGAACGTACACACAGTTGGGCGAACATAGTACATACAACGTTTAATAATAACAACAGTGGCAACAATAGCAGACACATAAACAATATTATCCCCAGCGATCATGATAGGGACATAAACAGCAGATGAATGAGGACTTCATTGTTTGTGATGGGAACTTTAAACGATGTAAAATGATTTAAAGTGATTATATCTCCACTTATCAGAAACTTTGAAATTTCTCAGTAGGGGATAGAGGAGGTGGGCAGGGTTAGGAAATCATGGTACTTTGGCAGGAAGGAGATGTAGAACTAGCATTGTAGACTTTATGGTAAATACTAATACTATTATTTCCACTAACATGATCATAATCAACATTGTTGTAGATGCTGCTCATATTCATACATATTGTCAAAAACATTAACTAATACTTCCACAATTATTATGACTATAATCGATGCATAGCCACCACAACCGCTGCTGTTATTCTATTTCTAACTACTACTACGACCACTACTCTGACGCATCGTCGACTACTGTTGCTGCTACTGAAGCATATCTGTACTTTTAAACTACCAACGAATTTATATTGTCTTAAGTCTAACTGTACATGCTTTCCCCTATAAGATATACTTTTCTAAAAGTCTAAATGTCTTGCTTTTGGTATCAGTGTACAAAACAAAATATAATCGTTTTGATTCACTTCAGTGCTACGATGTGTTCTTTGATGGATCACATGTTCCATGTGTTTTTAATTGGGATAAAAAAGACAACACAAACGCTGATAATTCCGTGCAACTAGTTTCGCATTTAATACATGCTTCTTCAGGCACAAAATGTTTTGAAAGAAACGGATGACGTCTTTTTTCATTGCCGCTCCTCCAATCTACAAGTTTACAACAATAAACCAATTCTTGCTTATAGAAGACCCAAGAATTTGCAAGATTTTCTAATTAGAACTAAACAGACAGAAAATAAAAAAAGACAATTCTCGTCATCTAAATGTAATAGACACCAGTGCTCTCAATGTGCAAACATAAGAGAAAGTACTTCTTTCAGTAGCGCTAATACAAAAGAGATATTTTCTCTACGTTATAACACTAACTGCGTATCAACTGATGTGATTTATTTGATAACCTGTAAAACAATGTAATATGCAATATGTTGGACAAACACTTCAACAAGTTTCTAAGAGAATAAATAATCATCGCTTTCATATTAAAAATTATAGAGATCCAAAGTTTTCCTCTAATATTTCTACACATTTTAATACCAATAATCATTGTCTACTCGAATTTTTTTTTTTTTTCATGCCAATAGATATTGTGCATGGAGACATGAATAGACTCATAAAAGAAACTTATTGGATTCATAAATTAGATACTTTGTATCCTAATGGCCTTAATACCAATGCACTATATAAAAATGTATAATTTTCTTTTAAATTAATAAATTGTATATCCTTCATAACAATATAATTGTATGTATGACTGTTTGTCTCTATTTTATTTTATTATTTTACTGATGTGTTTTTAATGAAATGTTAATCATCTATTTTGTATTACTGGATGCCCTCTGGTGAAAGCAGAGGATGAGTAATAGTCACGTATGGTGATCACAGACTTACGTCTAATGGACTGCAAACAGAAGCAAAGATTATCAATACTAATGGCTGTTTGTACAAGGTTTTAAAGACATACACTCTCTGCTGAGACTTTTTTCTCATTTTACATCTGGACGCTTCTGCCTTATCAACTGTATGCCTTCGTAATGTTAAATGATGTGGGTATCCATCCGCTGACAATTCATCCAGTCTCTGTAGTGATTTGATCCTCACAAAAGACGTTCTCTGCAAAAATATATAACTGTGTTATCCCTGTATCTTTATCATGGTATTATACCAGATACACAATCAATTACATTTATGCTTTTCATCTGTATTTACTTGCATTGCTACATGTGATGGATGTCTACACCTGCAGTGTCTATTTCGTTCCACATCAGAGCAGTATTTGCCATTGGGAAAAGTTCGTTATAGGCAATAAAGACACACAACTGCTGAAACTAAGTCTAGACCATTGAGCATTCACTTATGTTCATACAGAAGCAAATAGCCAAAGGCCTAGAAGACTGTTATGTGATACTAGAGGTGTGCATGCCACCTCGCTTGAGTCATATGCCTCCTATTCAAATGAGGTCACGTGTGCTCCAAACAAAATCAAAGACCACCCAGCAGTAAAGTTACAAATGAATAGTCTCTTATAGAGGTAGACAACGCAGATCACTATAGAACATTGTCCTCTTTAAACAGTAAGGAAGCTACCTTTCTTTAACTATGTGTTCGTATGATCTTCTGAAGCGTATACAGATGCAAACACACCTTCTCGTTATATTTTCTTCATATGTTTCCTGATGTTTGTGTCACTAATTTCTTGACCGACATCATATTTGCATATATAAATTATATTTATGCTTTACTGTACCTTTTTCCAAATGATAGGGAACGGGACCAAGTTTCCTAAAATAATTTATCCAACTCAATGTTCTTACTGATCTGCATATCCCAATCAGAATCGTGTTTTAGACAGCAAACTATTTAGATTTTCAAATTTCTTAGACTTTTTCACCTTAAGCCGTAAGTATTAACATGAAGTCAATGTCATACATATTGGCAGAAACGACAGTGACTGGTTGATATAATCGAGTATACTCGTTTAAAAACATGTTCAGCTAATTTTCATCTAAAACTACCAGATTATATAAATATAATACACGACCAAGGACAATAACTCTACCACCACTACTACTACCACTAATAATAAATAAATAATTCTTAACGTGCAAAATTGATTATCATAGAAGATTTTCAACATAAGCAATGACTGGTTGGTATACTCGAGTATACTCATTTAACAACATTTGCAACTAAACGTCATTGCAAATACCAGATTATATAATATAATACAGGATTAAGAACAATAACAACACTGTTACTACTACAATTAATACTACTACTAATAATATTGATAATAATATAAATAATTCTTAACCTGCAATGTATTATCAACTATGCTCTCGTATTCTGGCTGAACAATATTTAAGCATACGAAACAGCTTCAGTCAAAAAAAGACTGATAAAAACTGTGGATAAACCAATTATTTACGTGAATCGTGCTCTTTGCAAATCAACATGAAACTTAATTAGTTCCAGAAACTTCTGTATGCGATTTCGTCCATATGTGAATGAAACTGACGTCTTCCAATGTAATAAAATGTCTTCTGTACAACTCGTCATACAGGTATTCTAATGTAGCATTATGCTGGAAGTGAAATGTCTGAAGAAAATCAATCAACGAATTGCTTTTCTTGTATATGTCCATTTCTACCTGAAAGTCCTCCAATACATTTCGATCGCTATTCGTTTGCACTACATATGGCGGAGAAAATATCAGGTTTATTCTCTTTCTATGAAAAAAAAAAAAAAACAATTGCGCAATGTAACTTCTCCAAATGTCCGAAACACGGCTGTGGACGCTAGTAGATAATGCTATGTAAAGAAATGCTTGTTTCGTCCACAATGTTGCACGCTCGTTGAATGGACAATACGAAAATCGAGGGACCAAAACAAATGGAAATTTTTGCGTTGCTTCAAATGTCACTGGATATTCTCGTGTAAATCTGAAAGTGGCATCGACATCGGGTTCTGTATTTGCTATTGACTGAATAACACCTACACTTTATAATGAAATATTCGCCTTACACAAGAAAGGTATTGTAGACTTATCACGTGCAAATTCAAGTGGAAAACCACGGGGCCAAATGTAAGTTTCATTTACTCCAAAATATGGATAGGGATTAAAAAGTTTGTGCTGTCCTCCACACCGCTGTAAAACAATCATGATGTTCTGATTGTTAATACTATCTATATCCACAATTCCTTGGTTATTGTAATCAAAGTCCCATATTAACTCTTCCCCGTTTTGACTTGCAAAGACATATCCAATATTTTTTCTTCCGATATGCCTCCAGGGTATAGCCGCATACAAAGCTGAAAACAGTTTGTCTTGGTCAGCAATATTTAAAAACACTATTCGTCTACCTCTGTACCCCAATTCTGTTAAGTACGCATCCTTTGATATTGAATTTATGTCTGCAACAATAACGAGACACCAATTGTTATCAGATGCTATCTAACGAACTGCACTTGTTGGATTTAAAATAGCATTGACCACTGCCCAATGTTTACAAATAAATTGTTGATCAATTTTTTCCATATTGATATTATGGTTCATAAGATTAGCATGTGCCTTTTCCGTTTTGTTCACCAAAAATATTGTTTATTATTTCAGGTCTTTCAGTTTCTAAACAAACTGAGGAAACATCTTTGATACCTTTAAAGTCTATATCTTGTTGAAATGTGCTTTCATAGCAGTTTGGAAATATTGATAACAAAATATATTCAGTAATCCACAGAAGATAAAAAGCAAACAGTACATTGATACAAACAATTTTAAACATTCTGAAAATCCGCCTTGTAGTAAAGGAGAATTTGAATTTGGGCGGCTGTTCAAAGAAGAATAAACTGCAGCAAGCAAGCTGGCGTTTACCTTCTTTTTTAATGTATTATGTCCCTGAAAGCATTCTATTGGCTAATTTCTCTTTTGTATTTGGTATCTTAGTGACGTAAAGTAAGTTTTTACTCCAACATGTACCTAATGACTAAGGTGGGTAACTAAATGAGTCTAATCTGACCGTTTATCATTAGACTACCTTTATATATCTCTATCTATCTATCTATCTATCTATCTATCTATCTATCTATCTATCTATATATATATATATATATATATATATATATATATATATATATATATATATATATATATATATATATATATATATATCACGGTTCGTAATAGACTAAGTACTGTTCTCTTGTACATTATCCCATTGTTTCCACAGGACGATGCTAAACTTTAAACTTGCTATTATTTTCTAATTGTAAGTTGCATTTCCTCGCTGATCACAAAATTGTGTATTTAACAGATGCATCTCCAAACATGTTTTGCTTGAAATATAACTGCTGATTATGTTGCCTATCGATACGTTAGCGGTGTATTA
Source organism: Megalonaias nervosa (assembly GCA_016617855.1). Taxonomy (NCBI): domain Eukaryota; kingdom Metazoa; phylum Mollusca; class Bivalvia; order Unionida; family Unionidae; genus Megalonaias; species Megalonaias nervosa. The sequence goes on from JAECUM010043225.1 coordinate 11,866, forward strand.
ACTTTAAAGTCAGGTCTGATTGGAACATTTATTAATATGTTGTCTATGACGGAACAGTCGAGATGGAAATAAGAGAAATGGCATTTTGCGGTATTTGCATAAAATATCGAACACGTTCATTCGACACTAATAAACATTATATATTCTGATTGTTTTATTAGTATTCTTTTGAGACTTTCGAGGTTTGAGGGTTTACACGCAATTCATATAAATGTACATAACATTTCAGTCAGATGGGTATAGTCTTTTTCACTTTTCACATAAAGTACATATTCTGGTTTATAGCGGATTGAAAGTATGTGAATGACCTAATGCGGTCTAAGGGAGATAACTCAATATAGTATCACTCCGTGTAGGAAGATTTGCAGAGTTATGTTCCATTAGTACATGCATAGGAATTATAATCGATATTCATCTTTGTCATTGATAGTTTGTTTAACAATATTTCTGGAAATATTATTTGATGTTTTGTTGATCGAACATGCATAAAATTAACATCTTATTTAACGTTAAAGACCACTTAACTAACACAAATGTATTCAAAGAAGTAGATAATCAATTATACGAAAAAAAGAAAACTAAAAAGAAAAACTACGAACAAAAAAGTAAAACAGCTAAGACAAAAATAAATAAAAAATAAGTATAAATTGCATATATATGTGTGTGTATATATATATATATATATATATATATATATATATATATATATATATATATATATATATATATATATATATATATCATAGAACCTTGTCACACATACATGCATACATCTAGATACATGATTCATAATACATTTGTTCGAATTCCTTGTATATTGAACAGTAATCCAGTAATGTGTAACGTTTAACAATTTTTAATTTGCAATTTACAGTATAAAAAGTTCTCTGAAAGAAAATATGTACAAAAGCTTATCTGCAAGAACTTTCCATGACATTATGCGAAATAAAAAAAAAAAATAAAAAAATAAAAAAAATTAAAAAAAATAAAAAAAAATAAATAAATAAATAAATAAAATAAAATAAAATAAAAAATCAACCAAACAAACGAAAAAAATCCCAAACAGAACCGCAAGTATTTCCATATTTTTATGATATATACTCTGTCTCTCACTCTAGTCTGGAACGAGAATATTGTGATTTACAATCACGTTCTTATAATGAACACAAAAACGAAAATAAATGATTCATTTCTGAATACATACGATTGTCCACATTTATTTGCTTGTTTGTATTAATTTTATATTTTTGTTTAGTTTTGCCTTTTTCCTGGCAACGGAGAAGAGAAATACCTATTGCATATGACAGCGGTTATCAGCCTTAGTATCCTAATATCTCACGTGGTACAGCACAAATGAATGAGGATTCAATGTGTTCGCGCAGGCGAAATACAGCATTTATGAGAATGATGACTGAGTTGGTGAGATGTACAAAGAACACGTAAGTAATTTTACAATAATTGTGTGTGTGTGTGTGTGTGTGATTTCTTATTACGTTATATACTATTTATGCTATCTTCTAACTCTAAAATGGATGTGCCGAAGGATGGTAAATAACAGTTATTTTAAACATTTTTTAAAAGTTGAATGTATGTTAATAAATTCTAGCTTAATGCAAAAACTTGAAAAAAAAAATTGGCCTAAAGGTACTGCTACTCCTCTCTTCTCTTGTTTTCTTCTGCCATTTCTTTTCCTCATCTTTCGGTCTCAACCACTATTGTTGCTTCTACTGCACTGCAGTAAATGCATGTTGGATGACCATCACTGTCACAATAACATGTACACTACGCAGAATTTAACAATCACTACTAATATTAAAGCTGCTTCCACTACCAACACTACCAACGTTATTATTATTATTATTATTATTATTATTATTATTATTATTGTTATTGTTGCTGTTGTTGTTGTTATTATTATTACTATTAGTGTTGTGTTTATTATTTTTATTATATTATTATTCGCTTTCTATGTCCATGCTCACTTGTTTCCATCAGTGTGTATATATAGTTTCTTAACTGCGTTTCATTGTTCGTGATGGAAACTTTAAAACTTCGAATATGATTTGAATGGGTCCACAAATAGTATCCTTTCTCTGTAAGGGATGGATGAGGTGTGAGGGCTAGAATGTGAGTGAAGTTGGATAAGAAGAGGATGAAGTACTGAATAAAGAATGTGTCCTGTTCGACATCGGTGCAGATATTTGGTAAATACTGTTACTACTACTACTGATCACCAACACCATTAACATCATCATTGTTGTATTTAGCGTCACAAACATGCACACTGAGCGAAGCAATGCCTCCACGTTTATTATGACTGTCATCTTACATTGATACCGTTGTTACTTCAGCGGCTTCCTACTACTACTACACCGCTCTGTTGCTCCCACTACTGCTGCTGTCGTTACGGCATCTTTCTGTAATTTGAAAAAAGTAGCTTAGATACCCGAAGACTTGATTCACGTTGTACATGCTTTCCTTTCATAAGACAAAACTAAACGACTTCATGTGCTTCATTTTCTGTCTATATACAAAAGGTCCATAAGTCTTATATCGCTGCAGCAGCTTGATTGTAATTCAAAATCATGCCATGGTTTCCGAAATGTCTTGAACGTAATTGTACATGATTTTACGTTTTTAACATAATCCTACATTAAATGTATAAATAAGGAAAGGAATATATATATATATATATATATATATATATATATATATATATATATATATATATATATATATATATATATAAGGGATTGCACAAGATAACAATTACAGGTACTGTTTGCTGAGACCTTGATCACATTTTTCATCTGACATTTCAAAAATGGGACGCCTCTGCAAAGAAATAATAGTGGTATTTTTCAGAGGCAAAGATGTTGAAACAGATGCAGATTTAAATGAGACTTCTGTATGATTATAAGCATGGCTTTGGGCTATTAAAATGATAGGCAGTTCGCCATATCTTTGTATAGATCAGAACATCACAAAAGAAGTTTAACGCACAAATACAACATTATGTTACATGTTTGCTCCATTAAGGTTTATCTATAGTTATCAATTTGTGAAGAAACCTCTCCTCCCCAAAGAAACCCACCAAAAAAAAGCAAATCTTTCTGTCTGTTTATCTATAACGCTTTGCACTGTTACAGAAGAGAGATGACCACACACTTTCAGTGTCTTTATTGAGTTCCACATTTGAATGTTATATGTCCTTAAGAGATTTCGTTGCGGCAATGATGACTAAACAACTACATCTATGCATATTCTTACAGATATAAACATCTCGGGATCGTGCAGGTTACCTCCCCTGAATCATGTGCTTATTCGCTTGAGAGTTTCACCTTTGTTCAAAACAAATGCAAGACCACATACGCAAAAAGGTGAGAAACAAGTAGTTTCTCACATAGGCATATAAATCAAAGCACATCTAATTATCTGCCCTATTAATCGTATACACCTACCTCAACCTGACGTCGAACGTGATCTTTGAAGAATCTATTCCGATGCAAGAAATATCTCTGATATTTCATTTTTTGTGTTCTTTGGTGCATGCATGGAAACCTTCTTTAATCAAGATCGAATTTTTAGATATTGGGTAATTTTTCTTAGTCTTATTATGTTTATTTAGGTAATGTTTAACTCCATTAACGGTTTCATGAAATATTTTATCTTACCGAACTTTTATTATTCAACCATTTATTGCTTGATCACCTTTTTTCCCGATAATAATCGAGTTTTATACACATAACGACACACATTTTCTAATTATTTGCACTCGTTTGAATTAAGATTGCATTTTTTCTCTTAAAAGTGTGATGTAAAATTACAAGCGTATCCTAATGCGTGCAAATATCTGTCTTTTAGTGCTGGTGCATTGTTATATGACTGAGCCATTTGAATGCGGACAGTATTTGATTGAGCCATTTGAATGTGGAATGCAATTAAGTGAACCATTTAAATGTGGATCGTACTTGAATTTACTACGGGTTAATTATTAGCAGCACCTCAAAATCAACTGAGGCAAGATCCGGCCTTTTGCTAAAGGTTTACAAGCAAATGAGAGTTTGTATGCAAGTCAAATGTAAAATGTACAACTTGTGAGAACATAATCACCCAGCATCTAATATACTATTAAATTGTGAATATTTCTGAATGAATCAATTGAATTTTTGTACTATGGTGTTGGCCACAAAGTTCAATTTATATCTTAAACTCAGAAAATTTGTATGCATCTGTTAAATAATCACTTATCTCTTTCTCTTAATCAAAATGTTATGAAGGAGTGCCAATTTAGTAAAACATTTGTCTCGATATATTTATTGCCATGTAAAGTTACACGATACGGATCATAGTACACATGTGGAGTCTTGATATCTATCCAGTGTGGATCTTGATATGTCGTTCAATTCAATCTCGATATGTCTTTAGGAGACTTTAATGCAGACCATATTTACGTATAAAAACGCAAGCTTATAGGAGGCTATCGACGGGACAGCTTAGAAAATTCTTATGGAGGTTGGCAACTTCAAGAACCCCAAACTGTCCTTTCTTTATAGCCGTGTGCAAGTTTTCTCCCCCACCCCCACCCTTCGCTTTTGCCCCAGGTGCAAGTTTTCTCCCCCCCCCCCCCCTCCCAGCATGAGAACACATCAGGGCCATGGTATGGAAATGCTGCAAAATTTCGATGCTTGATTACGCGAATTGGAAAAGCCAATGAGAAGATAGTGTTCAATCACATGCTCCCTAATAGAGGTCTCTATTATGCTCAATCGAGTTCTCATGTTCACGAAATCCCACTTAACGTAAGCGAACTAAATGCCAAGACAACAGGAACATAAAGTTAAATTAATTTGCGTTCTGAAGTTTGAGTGAGTATATTCGAAGCTCTGATACTCGATCTCTAGACAGCAAATATCAAAGGCCATTTTAATTACATGATTATGTATTTCATATAAAACGAATAGGCGTTCTCAGGCTCGAATATGCAATATCGAAACATTAAATAGAATAGTTGGTTAAATCACAGGATGTCTCTTATGATCACGTGTTTCAGACCGTAGATCGCATATTCCAGTCATGAAAGCTCGAATCACTTTTCGATCGGGAGAGAATTCAAGTAATAAACAATGCCCATAGCTCGATTACTTGGTATGTGATTGAATAATTATCTTCGGACTAACTCTTTCGACTTCGCGTAATCACGCGTCGAGATCACGAACATGTTTTTTTTTTGTTTGTTCTGTTATGCCCTCGATTACTTGCTATAGTCACTGTTGTTCAAATCGAAACGAAAGCCCACTAAAGCAGCAAGCTTGATACCCTCATAATATTCTATTGAGGTAGACAACTCAAGGCACACGCAAATGTTTGGCATTTAAACATTATGGAAGTTACCTCCCTTTAATATCGCGCGCGTGTCTGTGTGATAGAGACCTTAAGACAATGCGTTTGATGTAATGAAAGTATCACATATAACATATTTTTGTGTATCAACAGTTTCTTGACCACAATTTCTTTAGCAAACTTTTTATCATTTTTGTTTTTCTTCTCTCTATATATAAGATGGTGAACATTCTACCATTGTTTAATTGAATGAATTTCGTAAACCGACTTTATTATTATTTATTACATTATCAATCACTGACTTTTTCGATAATTATGGAATTTTGTACACAAAAGAAAACCAGGTATTTTTGGTTGATTATACTACTAGACGGTTCCTAATGGTTGATGACAGTTATATTTGGTTTATATGGTACTTTAGTCTGTAGTAAACAGAATTCTAAGCTAAAGATAAAAGCGTATTATAGAACGCGGTCATGACTTCTACAGCCGTACAGCAAGGTCAACGCGGGTCGTAATAAACGATACGAAAATGTACAAATCACAAATATAACCAAAACGTTTAAACCGTATTATTCGGTTCAAATGGTGATGCATTCACAGAGTGTATATTGGAAAATATTACACTACAGGATAGTGTATTTTTTCTTACAAATCAGCTATTCCAAAGGTTGCCTCCATTTTTATTTAAAAGCAGGGAATTTTGCAATCGTGTCTAACGACACAGTCTTTTCTTTAACTTTCATAGAAAATTCCAAATCAAATTTACTATAAAGTTTGCTATCAGTAAATCTTTACGTGCAGTATCATTAAATAATATTAATAATAATAATAATAATAATAATAATAATAATAATAATAATGAATAAAAGATAGAAAGAAATTCTCAGTCGATAATGTGATTATAGTTAAAACCACCTATTAATGATACTACTACTACTACAAATATTTTGTCCTCACTTTCCTCTTAGACATCACCAACACTTTGCGCATTATTTGATCATGATTATGGTAATACTGCAGCTACAACAATAATATGCATGATAAATTATTATTATTATTATTATTATTAAAATTATTATTATTATTATTATTATTATTATTATTATTATTATTATTTAGAAAGTATGCAGACTAAAAGATGCGGTGTGTGAGTCAGAGAGAGAGAGAGAGAGAGAGAGAGAGAGAGAGAGAGAGAGAGAGTTGATTCAATTTAAGAGTATTAAACTGATAATTTTCGTTTGACACAAGTGTTATAACATCGTCATATTAACGGTATTTATCCCTTAAAAGAGAACGAGTTCAATTCTCCAAGATATACTGTATGATCAATATATTTACTTTACTCAGTTGATCATGTACTTACATGTAGGTCTACCCTATGATGAACTGCGTTTTTCATATGATAAAGAAGAATTAATTTTACCTTATTTTAATCACTATCAATCACCCAGATTAAGAAAATGATACCAGTTACTGCCTAATTAAAACTTTACTAAACCTAGAAGTAAATGACAACGCATCCATAATAAGAAGAAAACCCATATCTTTCTTTATTTATTTATTTATTTGTTATTATTATTATTATTATTATTATTATTATTATCCGATTTTCGCAAACTTGTGTGTGAATACCACAGTGTTGCTTTTGATTTTCGTTTGCAAGTATGTGTCACTGAATTGCATGTACATAATGGTCCTGTCTGGATTAATGTCGCGTATCGACAGCTACTGGCACGCGAACTTAATTTAAATGTGCACTCTTTAGTTTGAGTATTGTGGACACCTTTTAAAGCCACCAAAGTAAGCCACAGTTCTCTAAGAGTGCCAAGACTGCACATTAACGCTCCGTCTCCTTCTACTCCGCCACCTATTACACTGTTAGAGTTGACCAATTTTTTTTTTCTTGTTGGCTGTACCTATCATAGTAAGAAAAATGTGATAGACGAATATACGAATCGAATGTTTGTGGGTTCGATTTCTCCTACATTAATATTTTGACTTTTGTAATCCATTGATCTTGGTGATCTTCGTGTTTCCCCTATGGTAGGTATTCATTCAGCGCCAGACTAATCTGATTTTTCATTCGGGGTCACCAAGTGTGCATGCATGTATGTATATATGCATGAATGCATGCAAGTATGTATGTTGTTACATATCGGCTCGTTCAAAGTAACACAAAGAAAGAGTGAAGACAACAAGCTTTGTAAATTGTAACAAAAATAATTTATTTCCCTAGAAAACACGGTTAAAAGGTAAATATGTGAAACAAGACTTACGATTTACGAAGAAGATCCAAAAATATGACCTAAAATTGTGAAAACACAAGTCCTGTGAATAAACAGTTCTAAATTGATAGTCTGAATCTCAGTTCCGATCCAAGATGGCGGACGATGACGTCAGACGAAGGCTAACACAAAATGTCCAGAATTTTCACTGTAAAACACAATTTGCATTGTTCTGTTCCGATTTAGAAATAATTTCATCAAATGTCTTTGTCCAAAGCCAGTAGTGTTTTTCTCCAGGGAAAATAATTATTTAGAAAGTAGATGAAATACAGCTACCACCACTAACAACACACATGTTGGTCCTAACACGTACGAATGAACAAACACCTCTTTCCGGCACAGAAATACCTTTTCCTTAAGGTATTAGAAACTCTGTAAGATGTTATGATGTGACTCTCAGCTATGACTGACCACCCTATGACTACCACTCTATGACTAAATATTTCTTACAGGTAATTGAGCATTTAAAACAAGCTAATGCGTCATTACATGTACACACGCATGAAGGGCACGTGTGATTTCGAAATCACTACAATGCGTAAACAAGTATTATTTTGAAATAACGTGGTCACAGCCAATCATTTACATAGCTCTTTCTCACTGTTTACTTGATACGAAAAACCGTCATGCAAAAATCGTACTTACACGAGTCACATTTACGTTTTAAATAAATACGATGTTTCTAACAAACCATTAGACCCATGCAAACATAATCATCATAATAATAATAATTACATTTAATGATGCAAAAATAAAATAAAAATGAAACAAAGAATTAGAAGAATTTAAATTTTAACACATATGTAATTAACTACAGGGTCGTAACACTTTCCCCCATAAAGAAAAAAGAAAGATGTATGTAATAAAGCTTTCTTTTTTACCAGATGTAAATTATACATGAGGTAAAAAAAAATATTTACATAACATGAACTCTTATGAATCTACACAAAGGTGTATATGAAAATGACACTTCTATACACGGGAAAGTGCGTCTGCAATTAAATTATTTTTTCCTTTAATGTGCCTGATGTCAAGATTGTACTCTTGCAAAAATAAACTCCATCTCAACAGTCTTTGATTTTTATTTTCCATTCTGCTGATGAAAGTAAGGGCGTTGTGATCACTAAACACAACAACCGGAGAAGGAGCCGAGCTAACATAAACTTCAAAATGCTGTAATGCTAGCATTAAAGCATTCCTTCTCGATTGTTGAGTAGTTTCTTTGGTGTTTATTTAATTTCTTAGAGAAGTAACACACTGGGTGTTCAACACCATTTTGTCATCTTGAAGCAAAACTGCTCCAACCCCAACATCACTTGCATCCACAGACAGTTTGAATGGTTGACTGAAATCTGGAGCTGTTAAAACTGGTGTACTTTTAAGTATGGCTTTTAATCTATCGAAAGCCTCTTGACATTTTCCAGTCCAAAGAAACTTGTTTTTCTTTCTCAACAAGTTTGTCAGAGGTTCAACAATATCAGAAAAATTAGAACAAAATTTGCGATAGTACCCAGCCATACCCAAAAATCGCATCAGCTGTTTTTTACTAACAGGCACAGGAAATTCAGAAATAGCCTTGACCTTAGCATCTATAGGTTTAATTTGACCATGTCCCACAATATGTCCTAGAAAAGTAACACACGCACGGCAGAACTCACTTTTAGATACATTAATAGTCAAATTTGCATCCGTGAGTCTGTCGAAGAACTTCCGAATCGTGGCTAGATGTTCTTTCCAGGTGTTGTTGTAGATGATGACATCATCAATATAGGCATCACAATTGTCTAGACCAGAAGTAATCATATTCATAAGGCGCTGAAAAGTACTTGGAGAACCCTTCATCCCAAATGGCATTACTTTATACTGGTAGAGTCCATCTGGAGTCACAAATGCCGAAATTTCTTTTGCTCTTTCCGTTAATGGAATTTGCCAAAAACCCTTCAGAAGGTCGAATTTAGTGACGTATTTGGCATTTCCAATTTTGTCGATACAATCGTCGATTCTTGGCAGTGGAAATGAGTCTGTTTTTGTCACACTGTTCACCTTCCTATAATCCGTACACATTCGGAAAGTTTTATCCGGTTTCGGAACAAGAATGTACGGTGAACTCCAATCACTCTTACTGGGCTCTATAAAATCATTTTCCAGTAAATACTGAATCTCTTTTTTCATGTATTCCTGTTTAAAAGGATTCATCCTGTATGGGTGTTGTTTCATGGGTTTCGAATCTACTATTTCAATGTCGTGAAAAATTTTGTTTGTCCTTGTAGGTATGTCTGGAAACAAGTGTCATATTCAGACAATAATTGTTTAAGTTCACTTTTTTCTTGATTTTGTAAATGAGAAAGTTTCTGGTCTAGATTTTCCATAACTTCCGAATTCCGAAGATTGTTGTTCCAAGATCAGTAGAATCCAACAGAATTCCTTCGCTCAAATCCTCAGTTTGTGGGACAGGTACAACTAAATTAATTGCATAATTTACCTGGCTATTTCTTTTAAAATAGTAGTACTCCATTAATTTACTTAGACGTGAGTACTAATATTATAATTTAACTCATTCATTTTCTTCTTTACTTTGTAAGGGCCATAAAATCTTACTTGAAGAAAATTCTGCAGAATGAGCAAGAGAGAATGGACTTCATTACAGGACTCAAAATTTCTCTCTAGTATACTTCGGTGAAACCAAAACTTCACTTTTGACTTGAACTGCTGAATGCCAAATTCAAGTGTAACAAGCTGGAACATTCCAGACTTGAAATTTGACCTTTGACCAGATTGATCAAATTTGAGAAGGCCAAATTGAGTAAATTTCCTCAAAGAAATTGCCTCTAGAAAACTTGTTGACGCACACTTGATGGTCAACAAATTTTGGTTGCCTGACTTGATCTTTGGTAAGGGACCAACACAATCTACCATGATTCTACTGAATGGTTCGTCAAATGCAGGAATTGGTTGCAGATGAGCTTTAGGTATCTTTTGATTTGGCTTTCGTACAATTTGACAAGTATGACAAGACCTACAAAACTTGCACACATCACTTTTGATTTTTGGCCAATAGAAGTGAGTCAACATCTTGTGATATGTTTTGTTGATCCCTAAATGACCAGCCATAGGAGTTTCATGGGCCAAACTAAGTATTTCCTGTCTGTAAGGTTTCGGAACCACAATCCAATCTGATATTTTACTGACCATTCGTCACTAGCAGGTACCTCGGGAGGTCTCCATTTTCTCATAAGGACTCCATTTTTAATGAAGTTCAAGAGATGGTGTCTGTCTGAGAAAATTGAACATGATTATGAAAGACTCGAACAACTGGTATTACTCGCAGAGTTTAAAAACTATTCCTAGTGATATCAAAAATCACCTTGAAGATCATGAAGTCAAGACCTTGGAAAATGCTGCTCTTGCCGCTGATAAGTATTCCTTAACTCATAAAGTTCCTGCTGTAAGCAAATCTTTCACGCAGCAGTCCACTAATAGAAAGGTGTTTCAACCAAATACGACTCTCAGTAAAACTCAATCTGGACATTTTGTGTTAGCCTTCGTCTGACGTCATCGTCCGCCATCTCTTGAACAACTGTTCTTTTTCTCTTGCAAATTCAACATAAGTGTGTCTAGTTTCTTTTATATAGTTTCTGAACCTTTGACGACAAGTCTCAGGGACTAATACATAACCCTTCAAAATGCATTCCTTAACCATATCATAGTCAGATCTTTCCTGTACTGACAGGGACATATAGATATCTCTGGCTTTGCCACAAAATACACTCTGCAATAATTGAGTCCAATTCTCCCTTGGACATTTCGAATTCTTAACAATTGTTTCAAATTGAAGAAGAATTCTCTCCATTTTTAACACTGAAAGAAAGCCTGTTGCTTTCACTAACATTTCAAATAAAATGGGATTTGAACTAGGGTAATTTAAATTTCAATTTTTAGCCAATTTCATATATCAGCCAATTTCATAGATCCATCCCGGACGAGCCCCCAATTCCTTTATGTTACGTATCGGCTCGTTCAAAGTAACACAAAGAAAGAGTGAAGACAACAAGCTTTGTAAATTGTAACAAAAATAATTTATTTCCCTAGAAAACACGGTTAAAAGGTAAATATGTGAAACAAGACTTACGATTTACGAAGAAGATCCAAAAATATGACCTAAAATTGTGAAAACATAAGTCCTGTGAATAAACAGTTCTAAATTGATACAGTCTGAATCTCAGTTCCGATCCAAGATGGCGGACGATGACGTCAGACGAAGGCTAACACAAAATGTCCAGAATTTTTACTGTAAAACACAATTTGTATTGTTCTGTTCCGATTTAGAAATAATTTCATCAAATGTCTTTGTCCAAAGCCAGTAGTGTTGTTCTCCAGGGAAAATAATTATTTAGAAAGTAGATGAAATACAGCTACCACCACTAACAACACACATGTTGTTCCTAACACGTACGAATGAACAAACACCTCTTTCCGGCACAGAAATACCTTTTCCTTAAGGTATTAGAAACTCTGTAAGATGTTATGATGTGACTCTCAGCTATGACTGACCACCCTATGACTACCACTCTATGACTAAATATTTCTTACAGGTAATTGAGCATTTAAAACAAGCTAATGCGTCATTACATGTACACACGCATGAAGGGCACGTGTGATTTCGAAATCACTACAATGCGTAAACAAGTATTATTTTGAAATAACGTGGTCACAGCCAATCATTTACATAGCTCTTTCTCACTGTTTACTTGATACGAAAAACCGTCAAGCAAAAATCGTGCTTACACGAGTCACATTTACGTTTTAAATAAATACGATGTTTCTAACAAACCATTAGACCCATGCAAACATAATCATCATAATAATAATAATTACATTTAATGATGCAAAAATAAAATAAAAATGAAACAAAGAATTAGAAGAATTTAAATTTTAACACATATGTAATTTAACTACAGGGTCGTAACACTTTCCCCCATAAAGAAAAAAGAAAGATTTATGTAATAAAGCTTTCTTTTTTACCAGATGTAAATTATACATGAGGTAAAAAAAAATATTTACATAACATGAACTCTTATGAATCTACACAAGGTGTATATGAAAATGACACTTCTATGCACGGGAAAGTGCGTCTGCAATTAAATTATCTTTTCCTTTAATGTGCCTGATGTCAAGATTGTACTCTTGCAAAAATAAACTCCATCTCAACAGTCTTTGATTTTTATTTTTCATTCTGCTGATGAAAGTAAGGGGGTTGTGATCACTAAACACAACAACCGGAGAAGGAGCTGAGCTAACATAAACTTCAAAATGCTGTAATGCTAGCATTAAAGCCAAGCATTCCTTCTCGATTGTTGAGTAGTTTCTTTGGTGTTTATTTAATTTCTTAGAGAAGTAACACACTGGGTGTTCTACACCGTTTTTGTCATCTTGAAGCAAACTGCTCCAACCCCAACATCACTTGCATCCACAGACAGTTTGAATGGTTGACTGAAATCTGGAGCTGTTAAAACTGGTGCACTTTTAAGTATGGCTTTTAATCTATCGAAAGCCTCTTGACATTTTCCAGTCCAAAGAAACTTGTTTTTCTTTCTCAACAAGTTTGTCAGAGGTTCAACAATATCAGAAAAATTAGAACAAAATTTGCGATAGTAGCCAGCCATACCCAAAAATCGCATCAGCTGTTTTTTTACTAACAGGCACAGGAAATTCAGAAATAGCCTTGACCTTACCATTTATAGGTTTAATTTGACCATGTCCCACAATATGTCCTAGAAAAGTAACACACGCACGGCAGAACTCACTTTTAGATACATTAAGAGTCAAATTTGCATGCGTGAGTCTGTCGAAGAACTTCCGAATCGTGGCTAGATGTTCTTTCCAGGTGTTGTTGTAGATGATGACATCATCAATATAGGCATCACAACTGTCTAGACCAGAAGTAATCATATTCATAAGGCGCTGAAAAGTACTTGGAGAACCCTTCATCCCAAATGGCATTACTTTATACTGGTAGAGTCCGTCTGGAGTCACAAATGTCGAAATTTCTTTTACTCTTTCCGTTAATGGAATTTGCCAAAAACCCTTCAGAAGGTCGAATTTAGTGACGTATTTGGCATTTCCAATTTTGTCGTTACAATCGTCGACTCTTGGCAGTGGAAATGAGTCTGTTTTTGTCACACTGTTCACCTTCATATAATCCGTACACATTCGGAAAGTTTTATCCGGTTTCGGAACAAGAATGTACGGTGAACTCCAATCACTCTTACTGGGCTCTATAAAATCATTTTCCAGTAAATACTGAATCTCTTTTTTCATGTATTCCTGTTTAAAAGGATTCATCCTGTATGGGTGTTGTTTCATGGGTTTCGAATCTACTATTTGAACGTCGTGAAAAATTTTGTTTGTCCTTGTAGGTATGTCTGGAAACAAGTGTACATATTCGGACAATAATTGTTTAAGTTCACTTTTTTTCTTGATTTTGTAAATGAGAAAGTTTCTGGTCCAGATTTTCCACACCTTCCGAATTCCGAAGACTTGTTGGTCCAAGATCAGTAGAATCCAACAGAATTCCTTCGCTCAAATCCTCAGTTTGTGGGACAGGTACAACTAAATTAATTGCATAATTTACCTGGCTATTTCTTTTAAAATAGTAGTACTCCATTAATTTACTTAGACTTGAGTACTAATATTATAATTTAACTCATTCATTTTCTTCTTTACTTTGTAAGGGCCATAAAATCATGCTTGTAGAAAACTCTGCAGAATGAGCAAGAGAGAATGGACTTCATTACAGGACTCAAAATTTCTCTCTAGTATACTTCGGTGAAACCAAAGCTTCACTTTTGACTTGAACTGCTGAATGCCAAATTCAAGTGTAACAAGCTGGAACATTCCAGACTTGAAATTTGACCTTTGACCAGATTGATCAAATTTGAGAAGGCCAAATTGAGTAAATTTCCTCAAAGAAATTGCCTCTAGAAAACTTGTTGACGCACACTTGATGGTCAACAAATTTTGGTTGCCTGACTTGATCTTTGGTAAGGGACCAACACAATCTACCATGATTCTACTGAATGGTTCGTCAAATGCAGGAATTGGTTGCAGATGAGCTTTAGGTATCTTTTGATTTGGCTTTCGTACAATTTGACAAGTATGACAAGACCTACAAAACTTGCACACATCACTTTTGATTTTTGGCCAATAGAAGTGAGTCAACATCTTGTGATATGTTTTGTTGATCCCTAAATGACCAGCCATAGGAGTTTCATGGGCCAAACTAAGTATTTCCTGTCTGTAAGGTTTCGGAACCACAATCCAATCTGATATTTTACTGACCATTCGTCACTAGCAGGTACCTCGGGAGGTCTCCATTTTCTCATAAGGACTCCATTTTTAATGAAGTTCAAGAGATGGTGTCTGTCTGAGAAAATTGAACATGATTATGAAAGACTCGAACAACTGGTATTACTCGCAGAGTTTAAAAACTATTCCTAGTGATATCAAAAATCACCTTGAAGATCATGAAGTCAAGACCTTGGAAAATGCTGCTCTTGCCGCTGATAAGTATTCCTTAACTCATAAAGTTCCTGCTGTAAGCAAATCTTTCACGCAGCAGTCCACTAATAGAAAGGTGTTTCAACCAAATACGACTCTCAGTAAAACTCAATCTGGACATTTTGTGTTAGCCTTCGTCTGACGTCATCGTCCGCCATCTCTTGAACAACTGTTCTTTTTCTCTTGCAAATTCAACATAAGTGTGTCTAGTTTCTTTTATATAGTTTCTGAACCTTTGACGACAAGTCTCAGGGACTAATACATAACCCTTCAAAATGCGTTCCTTAACCATATCATAGTCAGATCTTTCCTGTACTGACAGGGACATATAGATATCTTTGGCTTTGCCACAAAGTACACTCTGCAATAATTGAGTCCAATTCTCCCTTGGACATTTCGAATTCTTAACAATTGTTTCAAATTGAAGAAGAATTCTCTCCATTTTTAACACTGTGAAAGAAAGCCTGTTGTTTCATTAAGATTTCAAATAAAATGGGATTTGAACTAGGGTAATTTAAATTTCAATTTTTAGCCAATTTCATATATCAGCCAATTTCATAGATCCATCCCGGACGAGCCCCCAATTTCTTTATGTTACGTATCGGCTCGTTCAAAGTAACACAAAGAAAGAGTGAAGACAACAAGCTTTGTAAATTGTAACAAAAATAATTTATTTCCCTAGAAAACACGGTTAAAAGGTAAATATGTGAAACAAGACTTACGATTTACGAAGAAGATCCAAAAATATGACCTAAATTGTGAAAACATAAGTCCTGTGAATAAACAGTTCTAAATTGATACAGTCTGAATCTCAGTTCCGATCCAAGATGGCGGACGATGACGTCAGACGAAGGCTAACACAAAATGTCCAGAATTTTTACTGTAAAACACAATTTGTATTGTTCTGTTCCGATTTAGAAATAATTTCATCAAATGTCTTTGTCCAAAGCCAGTAGTGTTGTTCTCCAGGGAAAATAATTACTTAGAAAGTAGATGAAATACAGCTACCACCACTAACACACATGTTGTTCCCAACACGTACGAATGAACAAACACCTCTTTCCAGCACAGGAACACCTTTTCCTTAAGGTATTAGAAACTCTGTAAGATGTTATGATGTGACTCTCAAGTATAACTGACTACGACTATGACTATCTCAATGACTAAATATTTCTTACATGTAACTGAGCATTTAAAACAAGCCAATGCGTCATTACATGTACACACGCATGAAGCGCACGTGTGATTTCGAAATCACTACAATGCGTAAACAAGTATTATTTTGAAATAACATGGTCACAGCCAATCATTTACATAGCTCTTTCTCACTGTTTACTTGATACGAAAAACCGTCATGCAAAAATCGTGCTTACACGAGTCACATTTACGTTTTAAATAAATACGATGTTTCTAACAAACCATTAGACCCATGCAAACATAATCATCATAATAATAATAATTACATTTAATGATGTAAAAATAAAATAAAAATGAAACAAAGAATTAGAAGAATTTAAATTTTAACACATATGTAATTTAACTACAGGGTCGTAACAATGTACATATTGTAACAAGGAAACCCCATGGACTTCAATTTTTTTGTTTCATTATATATTATTTCGTTTCGTTAAAGTTTATATTGTGATTTTAAATATTTGGCGGGCTTTGTAGTGCCATCTAACGTCTTAGTTTTCGGTCACGTGATTCCGCCTGGGTATATATACGGGCCAACTGTGGCTGCTATGGTGGTGTGTTAGGAAGCGGTATAGTGTGAAGACGTCCCCTGTAGAGAAGCAGTATAACCACCCCGCCAGAGCAAGCACACTTGGTCGTATTACGGTGGACAGGAGAGAGCCGGGCCAGGGAATCAGAAAAGATTAGGGACAAGGTCTTTCTTCGGCCAACAGCCCGGCGCTACAAGGCTCGTCCAAGCAACGCAGAGGTCTTGCGGTAATACAGATTTTTGACTGAGGATAACTTCTTCTTTCTTCATTTCGCACTGTCGTCTCTCTGTCGATCACGATCGCATAACGACTGCGACCAAGTCTGAGACCGAGACTGCGACAAGTCTGCGACCTGTCGGCGACACTGCGACAAGTCTGCAACCCAGTCGGCGACCAAAAGAAGACCCAGTCGGCGACAAGTCGGCGACCCTGCGACCGAGACTGCGACAAGTCTGCGACCCTGCGACAAGTCTGCAACCCAGTCGGCGACCAGAAGAAGACCCAGTCGGCGACAAGTCTGCGACCAGTCGGCGACCTTGCGACCGAGACTGCGACAAGTCTGCGACCAGTCGGCGACCCTGCGACCGAGATTGCGACAAGTCTGTGATCAGTCGGCGACTGCGACCAGTCGGCGACCCTGCGACCGGTCGGCGACCCTGCGACAAGTCGGCGACCAGTCGGCGACCCTGCGACCGAGACTGCGACAAGTCTGCGACCAGTCGGCGATTGCGACCAAGTTTGCCACCGAGACTGCGACAAGTCTGCGACCTGTCAGCGATCCTGCGACAAGTCTGCAACCCAGTCAGCGACCAGAAGAAGACCCAGTCGGCGACAAGTCTGCGACCAGTCGGCAACCCTGCGATATGTGTGTGTGTGTGTATGTGTGTATGTGTGTGTGTATGTTTGTATGTGTGTGTGTGTGTGTGTGTGTGTGTGTGTGTGTGTGTGTGTGTGTGTGTGTGTGTGTGTGTGTGTGTGTGTGTGTGTGTGTGTGTGTGTGTTAGGTAATGTGATATGTGTATGTTATATGTTTATACATATATGTGTTAGTTCTACCTGTCTGTGAATTAAGGTAATTGTAGGTCTCTTTGTCTTTTTTTATTTTTGTCGGGGTGTGGTGTGCAATAAATTTTTTGCGTTGTGTTAGCCCTTTTAAGGGCTTTCTTATTATATCATCCTGCTGATTCACCTCTGCTCATTTTATCCCAGCCATTTTGTCTTCTTTATTTTCGTCATTACTCCCTCCATTTGTCGTCTTCTTCTTAATGTTGTCTTCTTTTCTTTGCCTTCATCGTCGTCGTCTTCTTCTTTTGTAAAAGCGTATTCTGTTTTCCTCCTTTTTCTCTGTAACGTCCTTCGTTCCTTATATCTCTTTTCACTGTAATCTTTTCCAGCGTGTCTTCTCTCGCGAAATTTTCGTCTTAGTCTCTTTGGTCAAAGTGTATACCAAAGTTTTATTATTTAACTTTTTGTCTTCTAATTTATCACGTCGTTTCATATTTGTTTACTCACTAGCGGCTCCACACGTTTATCACCTTTATATTAGTTTGGGAGACACACTGATACTTGGGGCCTACCATATAGATTTGGCCCCTCCTCCCTTTGACGGTATATTTGAAATGAGGTATAACATGTGTGAGACAGATCACAGGAAATACCAGAATGAAATGGGGTAAAGAATGTGAGACAGATCACATCAATTACCATCATGAAATGGGGTAAAGCTCGTGTGAGACAAATCACAGAAAAAACCATAATGAAATGATGTAAAAAGTGTGCGATTACAAGTAATGCCATAATGAAATGAGGGAGAGATTGTGTGAGACAGATAACATCAAATACCATAATGAAATGAAGTAAAACCTCTGCGATTACAGCAAATACCGTAATGAATGAGGTAAAGCACCTTTGGAACAAATCACAGCAAATGACATAATGACATGGGGTAAAGCATGTGTAGACTTTATACCTTCGAATAGTAAAACGAGGCAGCTGAAAAGAAATAGAGCTGTTTCTATAGAACCTTCATTAATGGACGCTATTAATTGGGGTTTTATTATTTATGTGAAGAAAGTTTGGATATTACCGTTGTTAATTCAGCGTGTTTAGGATAGAGATTCGTTTCATGGGCGAATTCATGGGGGTTGGAGTGGAGGAACCAAAGTGGGCCCCTTTTTTATTGATTATTTCTCTGTCTAACCTCTCATTCGTACCATATCACAACCACGTTGTCGTTTTCACGATTAAGTCAATTGCTAGGGCGAATCCACAAATACTTTTGAGGGTATCCAATCTGAAGTATCTATCTGTATACATCCGATGTACTGATTGTGTACGGTACTTTTTTGTAATCTTTTATTTCGCCGTAATTTGTCGTACATAAGGTGATACAAGTATTCAGGCGGTCAACCACATATCCATTAAAGGGCAGCTGGTTGTCGTGATCTAGGGACATTGATGGTAGAAATGGTAGAGCCTAAAATGATAGTGAAAAGCGAGTTAGGCACTTCAAGCGTGTAGAAAACAAAATCTTTACATATAACTATATAATTTCCAGCCCGAAACATGCAAAGTAGTTTCATCAATAATTATATTTAAATTGATGTGCGAGGGGACAAAAACACATAAAATATGCAAAGACAAACTAATATTTATTCCGACATAGATAATTCGGTGGTGGATTAACATGCACTTATTCATTCATTCCATGGGGTTCAGTGGTAACGTAATCAAAAGTTATAATCTTCAGTGACTACACGTCAGTACATCGAACCCTGAGAGATGACACCCTGCTTTGTTTACACATAGATCACGTTGTAGATTAGTTTTAATGCGTTTGTTGGCGGAGATAGTGAAAAGGCAGTTGAGTAACTCTAAATGAATTATTGGGATAGTTTTATATGAACTGTACAACAGTGCAATATGATATTGTGGACAAGAGATTTTATATAAACAAGGATATATTACAAATAGTTGCATTTACATATTAATGGTATGCCAATTAATTTACATTTCTATCAAATAAGTATGTCATCGAATAAGTAAAAGTTTGAAAAGTTATAAGTACATGAAACATATATAAAGCTGCGAAATTGTTTATAAATCTTGTTTTATTTGATTTTTTTTTTTTTTCTTTAATTGGTGATGGCCAAAACGAACGCTGCAAGGAAACTCTTGCGAATAGTGTATTTATTTCATATGGTCAATTTCGAATTACTTTTTCTCAAAATACTAACAAATGAAAATAACTTATGAAACGAAATATAGAAACAAATGTTTTAGTTCGTTTAATTTTCAATGAAACTTTTTTATTGTAAAAGAAAAATCAACTAACACATTTGCAAAACTATACAGTAGCCACCCAACCATGCGCATAACCCATTGCTTTCATAGAGTGATAGAGTATCGAGTACACTTATGTTATTAAAATATTTATAGCAGAATAAACTAAATATAAAACTTAGCGAACAGAACGTCTTGCATAAACATTTCGTACTGGATTTAAATTGCGATAGAGGTTTCACAGGTTTGCTAAGTATAGAAAATTGTAAAAATACATACTTTAAATAAGAAGATACGGCAACAAATATTTTTGACGACAATACGTTTTCTTAAATATATGTTTGCAAAATTTATTTCAGGCTAATGTGTGGCATTCGTCAAGCGTTGACAAAGCATGTCATTTTACCTTGAAAAGTATGTACTATCTCATGAAGCCCTTACGTATTCTAAAATGTGTATCGCCGTTAACTTTGCCTCGATAATGATCAGCAATTTTGTAGCAGCTAATATTTTGCTATGAAGATGAGAATTTAAATCATCCAAGGATGCAAAGCTAAGAAAAGGTAATCTTGCTGAACATTTTCCATGAATAACTAGTGGACATGACTCATATATTTGAGGAGACAATAAATGTTCACGTAGAGTTTACAGCCTCTAATCTAATAAGTATTACTTTGAATTATCATAGTTTTGAAAGTATCATTATTTGTTGATAATTATCCTTGTGCAGTATCAATATGGAGGGAGTACGAATTATTGTAATTGATGGAATATGCAATGTTGTTTATATGTCCATTTAAAGGAAAAACACATGTAATTGACATAAATACAATATATTCATGAATTTTATCAAAGAAAATATGTGCATCAAACAATTTCATTTATATTGGCAGGTACGGTTCTGTTCAGAGTGCTCGCATGCTAGAATTTACCAGGTAATGTTTTAATCCCTGTTGAAGTACATGGTTTTCTAGTGTATTGGTTGTCATTAAACAGTGCAAAAATCTCGTTTGTACGATCAATCACTGGTTTGACAGGCTGCATCCGTTTCTATATTATTCTGGTCGTCAACTGATAACCGATTTCTCAAGTTAGATCAAGACGATAGCAACGCTCTAACGTACCAGACAATGTGAAAAAGGAATTGTCGGGTATGTGTGACAATTTATTACATGATAGAGCTTGGTTGGTGTGCTGCAGAATCTACTATCTTCCTGCGGTAACCATGTTATGTAAAGAAGGATATTATGGAAGACCCGCTAATAATTTAAACAAGATATGAATAAAGTGATACCATACTATTCAAACAATGTTGAATCAGTATAAAATACATTTAGAAATAGTACAGACAATGCAGTGTTAAACAGAAAGCAACATATACTTTGTTTAATAAAGTATATTTTCCCGAAATGTTAATACAAATTTCTCTCCGATTCTGTAATAACTTGTGTTTGTGCGTGTGTGTGTGTGTGTGTGTGTGTGTGTGTGTGTGTGTGTGTGATTTAGATTTTTAACTTAGTTATGACAATTTTAGTCGCATTGCTACGATGTCTGCAGTGTGGCAGTTTTATAGTGATGTCTAGCACTGGAACATCATGCCGCAGTCACATCATCCTGACACCAGGCCGACCAGTACTAACACTAGCGTCTTAATGCCGAGAGCCTAGCGAGGCAGCCGTAGAAACCATTTTTATAAGTCTTTGGTATGACTCGGCCGGGTTCCGAACCCGCTGACCTCCCGCATCCTAGCCGGGCGCTCTAACCACTAGGTCACTGGAGCGGTCCTTCTCTAATAACTTATGTGTCCACTGAAATACAGCTTTGAAAACATGCCTTTGACAAATCCCCAAGCGGATAATAACGGATGGACACGAGGGATGGAATAATTGCCGACAAAGTGTATGCTATAACAAACCAGAAATGAACTTTGAAAGCAGTTAGCTGGCATGCAAATTGAACCTTATTTACGTTGTTGATATGATTGCATTGTGCTCATGTATTTTCTGTATGAAGAATCTATTAAACTCTCAAATATTGTCAGATATTTTAACCCTTGTCCTTGTTTTATATCGAAACGACAAATAAATGAGTAAATATTTTGAAATCAAGGGATCGCTTTAATTTTGGTAACTTCTTTTTTGATGTATATATATATATATATATATATATATATATATATATATATATATATATATATATATATATATGCAAGCTATTGGTGTCATTATAGGTGCATCGTTTCAGAATCAATGTATTAGCAACATATCAGAGACCCTCAAACGGCTAATTGTGTAACGTAGGTTTAAATCCTTTAGATTTCCATCGTCGCATACGAGAATAATAAAGTACTTGTATTACCGTATATGTGGACATTTTGGTGTTGGTAGAACTTCTGTGAAAAGACGGTTTATTGTTTGATGAGTTTTTTGAATTTTCTTTTGTCAAAGCGTATTTAACATGATTAGAAAGATGGAATTCAGGCAAAAGTATGCCTAATCAAACTTTGCATTAGATGAATCTTTCAAAATTATGTGAGACGAACCATTTTCAACAATATTCTAGTTTCGATGATGTAGCATAAGAGCAATGAATAAATATTCTTATTTTGGATAACTCTATAAACTTCTATGTGAAGATGATGAGTAGAATGTTATTGGATGGGGTTTCCGGAACTATGTTAAGCCCATTGTACTTGTCGTTTTTATACCGTGAGTCATTTTCTCATTTATCGCAATACGTACAACGTGCATGTGGTGCTTTTTCTTTGTGCTCCTTCATATTACAAATCTGATAATTATCTACGTTCCATAAATCTTTTGCAAAATGAATTGAAGAATTTTTTGCAAAATTATGTTGATAGTTCGCAATATTGGCGATATTTACCTTGTTGATACATTTAACAAAACAAATTACAAAACAAAATGGCAGATTTTAATTTCATACAAATTTTGTTAATTTTCCTACATTTCACACGTTCTTTATCTGCGTTTGTAAACGTTCAATTTCTTTTAATCTGCGATCAACCATTTTAGTAATTAGAGTTCCTTTTCATTTATGATTTCTATCTTATTTCTGAGATCACGATTTCCGCACAATGCAATGGCTTATCACTATGAATTTACTTTTATAAATATATTTACAAAAGTATACAAAGAAGGAAAGATTATGAGAGAGAGAGAGAGAGAGAGAGAGAGAGAGAGAGAGAGAGAGAGAGAGAGAGAGAGAGAATTCTTTGAACATGATGCAGCGATCGTGGCCTGTAAAAATTATCGAATGTTGAATACTTGCGAAAAAGTTTAAAATAGTCGGTGCGTTTGTGCATTTAATTAATTAATTATCGTTAATATTTCATTTTGTTTACAGTTTAAATTTTACATGACCACAGATACTTACAGCACAGAGATTTGCAAATGAATAGCGCTCGCTTATATCATGTTGGAGAGTGCCATAAAGCGCGAGTACAAGTAGACCAGTTGTTTTGAGAGAATATGTGCGTTCATACTGCGCTCCGAAATGCGATTTGATCTTGTTATTTTTTGATATCCCTGAGGCATAACAGGGCTATTTAATGCGGAATTGATACTGAAATTTGACTGTATGCATTCAAATTTTCAGTTAAATTAAGTTATAAGTTTAAA
The DNA here is from genome assembly GCA_016617855.1 of Megalonaias nervosa. Lineage (NCBI taxonomy): Eukaryota > Metazoa > Mollusca > Bivalvia > Unionida > Unionidae > Megalonaias > Megalonaias nervosa. Next base: position 35,698 of record JAECUM010043225.1, read on the forward strand.
GCTATATCCATTTTAAGCAGACAAGATGGCATGTAGAAAACTTTAAAGTGCATTTACCAATCTTGGACTCGTCCACGAGTCTGTCTTTGAAATTACTTCAACCGCTTTGCCGTCCGAAATGTTGACTACAAAGCAATAATCGCATTTTATGTAGTTCTTTAGTTTGTTTATGAAAATGCAGCTCCTATCTGCCCATTGGTCTGTGAAAGGCATTTATTCAATCGATCGGATATGTTACGTAGCTTTAACAAACAATGTCCTAAACAAACAAACGTCATTCACAATGGTAAACAAATCATACGGTTTGCATTAATAATACTGGCATTGATAAGCTGCATGTAATTCTAAAATATGTTTGTCGGCTGATGTCATGACTATTTGATAAAAGCATGCTAAATTTAGACTTAAACGATAGAAACACAGTCAAGTATCGGATATTTTCGACAACGGCTTCTCTGCAATCCGCAATGTTTTATTACACAGCAGAGGGTGAGGTCAACGTAGACAGAAACTTACAATACTTGACAGAAGGGGGGTGGGGGGTGGGGTGGGCGAGAGTGTCACGTACAATGCTATTATTCAATTATTTATCTGTGTGGATTCCGATATAATTAAAGATTAAATCATTGAAAAATACGCTTGAATGGTGTGTAAGTAGATACAACAGCAAACATGTTTTTGTGGAGAACTAAGTTTGTTTAACCGCATAATCACCTCTTTGTTTGTGCAATTCATTTCTGACTAAGAATGGAAAGGAAATCCACATGAGGTCAATAAGTATTCTACAATCAATATCACAGTCATTTCAACAAAGGACCGTAAATCTTGAGTGAACCTTCGTCAGCTATTACGGAATTGTTAATTTATCTTCAGGTAGGCGACGACATAAAACATTTTAATACAAGATATTACGCAATGCCAATCCCGGTAAACCTTTCCATTAATAATTAATTTATATGAATATCCTATTTACGATTTAGGAGAGTGCTTTCGTTGTTGAATATTCAAACGAGTCATCAATGTTGAGTCGTGGAGCTTCCATCCTCTCAGCCAACGCGGCTGTTTTTTTCTTTTTTTTTCCATTGCTCCAAACTGTATTCACTCCCCCATATATATATATATATATATATATATATATATATATATATATATATATATATATATATATATATATATAGGGGTTGGTGGGTGTTGCACATTTGATATCAAGGGTAATGAACTTTTTATAGAGGGACACATGAAAACAATGATACATTATGCACTAATAATTCATTAAAAATGAGATAATCTTGTTTGTTCCGACGGTTTTGCTACCTTAACTTTCTGGATTGCACTCCACTATCATATGTTTCTTAACGACTAATTTTATTGCAATAAAAGTTTCATCATTTGTTCAAGTAACTCATTAAAACATTGTCTTTTCATCTTAAATGAACACCATTGAATATTCCGTTCGAATGTTGCTCTTTCATTTAAGTTTACGATACACACATTATCTACTATCATTTATCATAATAAATACATATGTTTGTTTTTATTTTTTTTATTTTTTTGTTTGTTTTTTTTTGTAATTTTCTTTTCAGACAAATCAATCAATAATGAAATGACAAATTGTGTATATGCATAAATTAAGTTTGGGTTTTCAACAAATAAAATAAATTAAATCTTCCTCCTCGTTGCATTGAACTCTGACGTCGAAAATATGTTACACTAACGGCTATCAAAAGCTTTACATTGCACATCGACCGACAATAACAAACCTTGATCTTTTTAATTTCCAGAAGCATTGTTTTCAAAAGATATTCATTGTCATCTGACGATTTTACTACCTTTGGTCAACCTTGATCAGTGCTAACGCCATTAGATGCATGGCTGGACATACATTTAGGAAAAACTAGCTTGCGTAGTTTTAAAAAATTTGTTTCTCACGGAAAGCGCGCCTAGGAGGAGGCACAGGGCAGCAGCGTCACTACGGGGGTGCGGGGGTGCGGACCCCACCGGGTGACACCATCAGAGGGGGTGATACCAAAATGACTGGCTCTAAAAGTTTTGCTCATGAAGGAGGTCCATGGGGGTGACACCATGACTTACCGCACATGACTGTCCATACAATTTTTGAATTTTTGTGCAGGAAGGAGGTCCATGGGGGTGACACTATGAGTTACCGTACATGACTGTCTATACAATGTTTGAATTTTTGTGCAGGAAGGAGGTCCATGGGAGTGACACCATGAGTTATATCACTGGGTCACAGCAACGCTAGTGACACCACTGGCACAGGGTCAAGATTTGTCGAACATAGGACAATTGCGGGGTATCTTCCAGCCCGTGCTGTACGTACAACACTGTATATATGGTCTAATACTATTCAGCTAATTTTTATCATTTATCCCGCACAAATACGATAATATCAATTGTCGTACTAAGGGTAAATGGCGCAACGATGATGGCCCTAGTGGGTTTTTTATGTCTCAAGACCGCCCCGATCGTAATTATTAACGACTTAATTTATAAACTTCAATTTGGATCCTCTCGTTTTGAAATATGTATGCTTGTTGATTATGATATTCTCTTTCAGCATGGAGCGGGAACGAATAGACAAAGTATATTCGTCTATCAAGTAAAATATGTCCAGCAAGTTTAGACAATAAATATGTGAATCAAAACTGTAATTTATATTGACAGATAAGGTTCTGTTCAAAGTGCCTGCATGCCAGATTTTGCACGGTAAAGTTTGATAACATGAAGAATCACGGGGTACTCCAGAGCGTTGGTTGTCACTAAACAGTGCCAAATACTGTTATGTATTAACACTCCTAGCTCTGACAAGTTGCATCCGGTTCATTATTATTCAGGTCATCATCATATAAGCGATATCTAAATTTAGATCTTGACGGTAGAAACACAATAACGTACATGGCGATACTAAAACAAAGTCTGTTCGGTAAACGCGATGATTTGTGCACGATAGTGTGTTGCTGATATGCACCTAATGAACCAGACTATGCTGGAGTAACTCTGTTAAAAAGTAGAATGGCTGTATTTACGTTTTGGAAGTCTGGTAATAATTTTAACGAAATTTGCATAACCTCAACTAATATTGTTTGATTTAGGTAAAGTCATAACAAATTACATTTGAAAAATTTGTTTAAAACAGAAATGAAGTGATACACTTAGCGCAGTGTTCAGGAGAAATCAACAAATATTTTGACTAATGAGGCATGTTTCCCGAAATATCAAGATAAAATTATTTCCTCTCGGTTCCAGTTTATGTGTCAACTTATATAAACATTTGCAATATCTCTTTAAGAAATGAAATCAGAAAACATTTAATTGTACAGTGTATTTTCTACATTTGTTTCTCAGTACTGAACTTTCCATTGTGTCCAAATGATAATAAATCATATCTTATTCTAAAGTACCTTCAAAGATGAACTTACGGTAAAGTTCTTGCCATAGGTTATCCGGTAGTTTCTTTGAGAGGAGAGACTCGAAACAATGCACAGTACTTTGTGTCACATAT
>JAECUM010043226.1:0-45452 GCA_016617855.1 Megalonaias nervosa
TATATATATATATATATATATATATATATATAAAGAGAGAGACAGAGACAGACAGACAGACGTAGAGGGAGAAGACAGGACACAACGTCCCTTTGGGCATGTATTAACACTGAGGTTTCGTGTATTTCTAAGAGGTAAAGGTATATAATGCAGTTTATTTCAATGTCAATAGAGATACAAACATTTGAAGGTAAGATGAGTTAGAACTTCATTTGCATAAATAATCTAGGATTCTAATGAAAACCGATCAGGATTATTCAAAGAATATTACTAAGAAATTAAATTTTGCATAGAAAAGCATTCTTAGACTCCTCTCTATGTACCATTTATATCAATAAATATAATCTTACCATCATATGCTACATGGAGGTCGCTAAGAAAGAAAACCGTAATTGATGGATAACTGAATTGCAAAGAAAACTTCTATAAGGCTAAACTATTCTCAAACATTGTGGATATTCTGACGATTTGATTACTATTATTCTTGCCATGTTATTACACCAAAAAGAAAACAATCATATATTAGTGCAGGTTAAGGAAAGTATATATAATGTTCTTGTTATATATGTTTGGGGTTTTTTGTTGTTGTTGTTATTTTCTTGATGATTTTAAACTAAATATTTTCGTGTATGTTGTAAATGAAAAACACACATCTTAATATTGTATTAATCTTAAGTTATATGGCAGGTATATATATATATATATATATATATATATATATATATATGTATATATATATATATATATATATATATATATATATATATATATGTGTGTGTGTGTGTGTGTGTGTGTGTGTGTGTGTGTGTGTTCCAGTTCCCAACCATTAACACCCGCATTATTTAATAGCTAGTAAAATAAAAACCAGCCTTAATGCCACATTCTTCTTATGTCAACGTATAAATATCTATCTGAACAAAACATGGAATCGTCCAGAACAAGGATGAGCAATTTATTTGCATATGGAGCAACTGCCAAATCTGCACTGCTTATGCACATGCAGATAGTTTGCACCAGTATAAGACATGGTATTATTAGCATGCTCAAGTCCCTATTGAGAAAATAAACCTATACAATTCTGTATTGCCTTAGATCATTGTGTAACTGAGAAAATGACCTCACAACCATGTATGGAATCGGCAATAAATATTTATTAGTGATTCTTATGTGTTAATTGTACACGATGTTTCAGACAAAGCAAAACTCACCTTAGATTTTACCATAACTTATAAAATAGCAATTACACCAAAGGGGCAGCTATCTTTCAGTCTTTAAGAGAGTAGAAATATATAATTTTACTTGTTCCCCCCCCCCCACCATATTGTTTCTAAGAAGTAGTTGTTGTGTAGTCCCTTTAGCGAACTTACTGTAAAGTGAACATGCAGTCATATAATTAATGAGTAGACTGTTGAACTTGTATATATACCTTGATTATATTACTGAGTGTAGATATAAACATGACCATGTACATATGCTCTTATTTTTTAATGTATTAATAGTTATCATGCTTTTTCTTATCATCGTAGTAGCGGTGACCAGAGTTAGGACCATATCTGAAACCTTGTGACCTGTCACGGAAGATTCCGTACAAATACTGCCCTTTGAACCGGTCATCATTACTGGCATAGTTGTCGTAGCCGCGATCTTCGTATGTTTTCGTTCCAGCTCCATAATACCTGGGTTCATGTCTGTAACTGTCATACTGCTTTTTGTAATATCCAGAATTGTCCCTATGTTGCCTGTCGTCATGGTAATCGTACCTTCCTCTGCGACTGTATCCATGGTCATGGTATCTATTTTCTCTGTATCCGTCGTATTCAGGACCACGTGCATCTCTATATCTATGATGTCTGCTGTATCCGTTTCTATCTTGATACCACTTATCGTTATCCCCGTGTCTGTCTCTTCTATAATCATCGTACCCATGGTATCCAGTTCCGCTGTATCCTTTCTTGTCGTATCCATCGTAAGCGTTGTTGTTCTCGTAATCCTTATCATAGTATCCCTTTTTGTCGTCTCCCTTGTGATAGTTATTGTGTCCTCTGTTGTGGTATCCACTGTTGCCTTGGTAGTAATTACTGTATCCATCTTTGCCAATTCCTTTGTAATCGTATTCTTTCCTGTCGTTTCCTATGTTGCCATCGTAGTAACGACCATATCCATTTTCACCGTCTTCTTTGTAGTCATATTTTCCGTTCTGGTGATCATATCCCTTTTTGTCATAAGTATAATCGCTATAATCCTTTTTTTCGTACCCATTTTTGTGATCATATCCGTAATAATTATCATATCCTTTTTCGCCATGCCCTTTCTTGTAATCGCTGAAGTATTTTGTATCATAATCATCATTCTTTTGGTAACCGTAATTTACTTTGTGATTATAGTAGGGTCCTGTATCTGTAAAAGAACCTCCTGACCTTCTGAAATCTGATGCACCAGGCACTCCTAGCACATTATCAGTTTGCCTAAATCTTGCCGCAAAACCACTATCTACAGTATCATCAGTTGGCTTAAATCTTCCCGCAAAACTACTATCAAAAATATTGGACCCAGCAATTCGAGCACCACCTAACTCTCTACCGCTGATGAAGTTGCCTCTACCCCAAACTTCGTTTCTATTTCGAATGTTGGTGCTTATGACACCGCCACCACCAAACCCTCCTCCGAAAAGACCACCGATTGGGGCCCATCCAACAAGTGATGTCAAACTCGGATCAAATCCACTTTCCCCACCCAATAATCCTGACTGTCCCACCTGTCCAACAGTCGAGCTGGATCTGGCTGTACTATTCACACGTTGTCCTGCGAAACTGCTACCTCCTCTTGACCTTATGGAACGACCTGCAAATCCGCCTAGAATTCCAATATTTTGAATATGTTGTTGTCCTGAGAAAAAATATAACAAAAGTCCTATGTAACAAGAAATTAATGAAACATGGAATCAATAAGGGATTCCTTAAGGAAAAAGGGCACAAGAACGTATATTGTACACAAGGATGAGTTAGACCTTATTAATCATTCAGTGTCATGAAGTCATGGATGGTTCTTAATTATTCATTAGTAGAATTAATACGGTCAATAAATTTCTCTTGATCTAAAAAATTACTGCCTAAAATACCGAAAAGGAAGAGAACTTAAGCCTTTAAAAAGTTAATTATTAATTCAGTAATGTTTTATTTTACTTATAAAAATCGAAACGAGAATGAAAAACAATTTTATCAAATAAATAACAAGACGTGTACCATATCCTAGTCCTGCAATTCTCTTGAATGCACATGTTTATAAAGGAATAGCAAATTTATTTAAAAATAAAGAGATACACCAAACAGAAAATAACCATTTTTTTATCTAAACCATTAGATATTTGTGACAGGTAAAGATTCAAATTTGATAGTGATGAGTCGATAAATATATAAAGAGCACAGTATTGTAGTAAACTGAGTTAATCGAGTCAGTTTGGATGGTAACACCGGGATCTGAAATATCCTATTGGCATATTTATTTAGTATACAATTACACCAGCGTTTCTTAAATAAGATAACTGTTGTCCGAGTGTAAGATACTATTACCTGATGATCAATATTTTGATTAAACAAGTAACGTTATAGGCCTAAAATAATTTAATATAATCTACAACAAATTTAATGTTCCACAGCAACATGAACTGAAAAATTCAGCTAGCATTGCTGGTCCCAGAACATATTATAAAACTGAGAGGAAAATAACCGATGATGAGGAAGACAAGAAGCAGACAAATAGTGGAGGAACGGATGGTGGATTCGAAACAATCCTGAGTTTTATAATTCTCAAACAAGATCAGAAGAATTAATAAGAATGAAATTATTTCTTTCTACGAGATGGCAAGGGGATAACGGACGAAGGAATATCGAGGCTAAATCAAAATATAAATAGAACACAAACATGAATTAAAATCAACATTTTATATAGAGTACAGCTGGTGAACATTTAACTGAAAAGGATTTGAATAAAATGGACCGAAAGCAAATAAAAAACAAAAACATGTATTTTTGAAATTCTAAAACCACAAAAATATCCAAATAATTGCCAGACCCAAATGCAAATGGGGGAACATTCCTGATTAGTGCATACCAGTTGATAACTTCACAGAATATTAAATAACAACAAACTGAATAAGCTATTTACTGGGTTTGTATCATTTAAACTAGGATTTCCTCTGTCTAAATTGATTTCATTTTTAATAACAATTAAACACGTTAGTGTTATGAAGGGTGAGTAAATCTCGAGACGCTTTTCTGATAAAAACAGAGAGAAATTATTCTTAAACAAATGTCAACTGTATGTTTTACAACCGACGCATATTTTCCATAAACAGATGGAGCAACTCTTTCAGTAATTTCTCTGCACCATGTTTTTAAATATTATGTTAAAGAAATATAATATATAAAACCGTATTGAACAACTTACCTTGCACAAAAAGTTAGAAAGAAAAATGTTCGAAAATAAGTTATTAAGCAAAGTTCTAGCTCTTGATTAAGTGAAGATAGTTCAGCTGGTTCTTAAGATGAATTCAAAATGTAATAAAAATTAAAATTTGCTTTTCTCAACTTACATTACATAATATTTTAATTTATTAACTTGTTGTAAACTAAATTGAATGTAGTGGCGAAAAACTTGTGAGAGAAGCTAACAAGTTCAAAGAAATGACCAACGAAAAAATAAGGGAACTACTAACAAGAAGAAATATCCACACAGATTTGAACAAGGAAGAGAACTTGGCACCATCTCCCAAAACTTTGATAAACAAATGCAGAAGCTCTTTGTGGAAGAGAGCACGAAGATACAACTACTTTTCAAAAACTAGAGAACAAAATAAATATATCCTTTATATCATTCGAATAAGTGTTCTGATTGGAATAATTTGTCCATTCTATTTATGGGTTTATTTTAAGACAAATCAAATAAGTTGTAGAGACCAAAGCCAACGAATTTTCAATCAGGTAGATAACTGTATAGTTTATGGAGCAAGGCAAATCCATGCCCTGATATGCTCTGAGCAAAACGAGCAAGTTCTTGCCATTTTGTAAAACAAAATGGCGGCTAGTGAGGCAAAAACGTAATAATTGACACTATTTAACACGCATCATTGAATTCAACTGATAAAGTTGGTTACAGAACGAGTTAAAAGAAGTTATTTATAAAGACAATCGATTCACCATCAATCATGTGTTTTGCAGAAATCATAAAGTTAAATATCCAAGCTTCTTATCAAGTACATACAAACGATCAGCCTTAGTGAACCTACGTCGAATAAGATACAAGATAGTAAAGGTATTACAGAGTGAAAGGATCGGTCTATCGGTGATAAGAAGGAGAGAGAGAGAGAGAGAGAGAGAGAGAGAGAGAGAGAGAAGCTAGTGTAAAAATCGAACAAGTTCTAGAGAGTACGTTATTTATTATTTTTAATGGACGTAAGAGTAGAAGGTGAATTTAAGAGCGAACTTTAATTTTTAATCCAATTGATATCAGAGATTGTAAATATTAATCTCATTACATATAATAGATTGTGTAGCTGGCTATTACAATACCTAAATGATAAAAATTAGTAACATTTTCTACTAAAATAGCGATAAGAATGAAACAAAAACTATTTTAATTCCAGATGGATTCTATAAAATTGAAATGTGTATGAAGACAGTATCGGTGGACTGATTACTAGTAACGGTAACAAAAGAAGTAATGATGTTGGGTGCTTCATACATAATTCAAAAGTTTTAGTAACGCTTACCTATAAGAACACAGCATGTAAACATAAAATATAACTGTAAATTCCTATAATGTAATAGTCAGAGATTTTTATTTGCCTGTGCTATATATGATACCGTTTGAGAGATTTGAAACTTAAAAAAAAAAAAAGAACAACCCCCTAAAACAATTTTTATATATATTTTCCATGCCCAGAGCACGGACAGAAGAAACAACCTATTTCAATAGCAGTTACTCTTCTCTCTCATAGTCTTTACCAGATAAAATTCTTTTTTCTGTGATTTTGTTTCATGCACTGGTCATTATGGAAATTAAAAGCAATTAAAAAGGCACAATAAATTGATTACATACAATTACAAAGAATAAATAAATTACAAGCAATTAAAAAGGCACAATAAATTGATTACATACAATTACAAAAAATAAATAAATTAAAAGCAATTAAAAGAGATGCAATAAGCAGATTAAACATCAATGTTAAAGATGATGATATTAAAATGAAATATCTTTACGGAAAAATGTAACGTACTGTTTTCGCATTAAGTAAATAGAGGATGTCTAAGCTTTATGGATAGAATAAATGATATAGTGAATTTGATATGTTGTATTGTCACGAGAGCCGAAGCCACGAGTGATTATACAGAGTGTTTAGACTTTAACAGTGACAAATTTCCTACTAAAGAACCAACACTTTTTAATCATATCTTTTAATGCAAAAGCTATCAATCGGCGTATTTTCATACGAATATGAAGAGATTTCTGTTTTCCATACCACATTTCTTGCGCGGATTGAAGTAATGAATAAAGTTTAGGTGTGGGTACCATAGAAACATCACTGAGTGTTCTTATCCGACAGACTTCAGAAAGCAAAATCTTTAAACAAAAGATTTTAATGATTGTGAGTTTCTTTATTAGGATTTTTTTTTCCTTTACTTTATTTCTGCATTCAAACATGAATTGTGTGGCCTTGGCAAGCTTACACTATACGTTGGTAACAAACGCTGCACGCAAACCTCAACTATCACTTAATTTCAGTTTGCAATCAGCACTCATCTGTCACCAATTTCTCCATCATTTTCAAACATGCCTACGATTTTGATGCGAGTAAAATAGCTACCTAAACAACTTTATGACTACATTTAATCAAGAGCTTGTTTTTTCCCCCTAAAAACGTGTAATGTTTCTCGTCAAATTTAACGGCTATACAATACTGTATGGTTGCCACTGAATATCGAAGTAATTAAGTTTTCGTTACTGACAATTTGCAGTCATGTGGTAAACTGTTTTTGAAAATGTTAATACTTGAAGCCAACTTTTGTTTGTTTGGAGTTCGTTTATATCCATGTTTTATAGTACTTACTTCCTGATTAGTTAAGGTGATGACTACAATCTTAGCATATTTCAAGATTGTTTAATCCCGATGGATAGGCAGAGGAAAACGAGTTGAGTCACAAACAAGTAAGATTTGAGAGGACAATGATTTGAGGAAAATTAAACATGGAAAGAACAAGTTGATAATAACTTGTAGATTAAATTATGAAAGAAAAGCAACGAAACTCTGAGAATTGCTGAAACAAATATAATATATAAATAACAAAAAAAAGATATTATATGCTCAAGATTTTATTACCAGGAGAATATTTACTATATCCAATGCTTTACGGACTTTTCAAACTGTTAGGGATGATCCTGGAAAAATACCAATCATACAACAATATTTAGAGCCAACTGAATATAGGATACACGGTAGGGTGTCTGCCTCAGACAGTGAGGCAATTAAGAAGTCTCTGGAAAATAACAATACTCTGCAATCTCAACTTCAACAAGTACGAAAAGAACTTAACGATGAAAAGACAAAGAGAGATAAAGAGATTCCGCAAGTTAGGTGAGGATTTTAAATCAGGTGTGATAAAATTAGAAAATAAACTGAATGTCAACGCCAATACGTTACAGCTATTATTTTGTAGCTGTTGCAAGAAAAGGAATGATTTAACAAATATAACCAAAGGGAATGACGAAAACAAACTCTCATTTGCCTGAGTGAACTATGATTAGATATATTAGATATCACTTAAGTGATAAAGTAAATCAATAAATGATCACAGTTTACCAACTTTAAAAAAAATTACAGCTGGAATAAACAAAAATAAAAATAAAAAATCATACCAAATAATACATTGGTCGGTAACTTTTTAATGATGTTAGTGTTGTTTACGAAGTATTGGTGAATTAAATAAAATAGTGAAACAATTAAGACAAAAATTAAAGCTGACAATAGAACAGATTAAAAAGGCATTAAGTGACAAAATATATACAGTCAAATCAGAAATAAAAGGACACAGAGATTTTAAATTAAGTTCAATACAGAAACTAGAATAATAAAAATTGCAATAATTCTTGAGATTAAAAAGATTACGCATAATATAAAAGATCACGTGAACAATTTCTGAGAAACTAATATATGGTTGTGTAACACTTCGTAATTATAGAAACATAATACAGTTTGGCCTTTGTGAAATCTGCATTATAACAACATCATTTATATAAAAAAATCTAAATGACGTTCACGCAAAAATTCTTTCTGTCAAGTATGATGGAACTTTCTTAGGTCATGCCAATATCTTGCTTTGTAAATTTTGTCGATTCTTTTGAGTTGCTTTTGACCATTGGTTTGAGAATTTTCCAGTTTTTAGTGACACGACCATATTTGAAAGCTCTGTGTGACAGGATGATCTACGCCACGTTTGGTTGAAATGTTCGTGTGTTGTTTTTTTATTAGAACCTGAAAATAGTAAATACTCACGGACGGCGCATGACGGACGACGGATGACGCACACTGGGTTCAATGCCATCCCATGGGCTTAGTTGGACATATGGCCAGATAGACTAAAATGTCACTCATTCAAAGTTTCTTAGAGACAGAAGATAACATGTATTTCTGGATATCGTTATATCTTGGAAGTTTTACATTTGTTAACAGAGAATGTGTTTTGAACAAGTTTGACATTGTAAATATGCAAGGAAGTAAATGACGCCCAGCAAAAGATAAAACAGACTAAAACCTAATAAGTTCACTTGATTGCAAGTAGATTGTCCCGAAAGTCTTTGGTTAAGCACTAAAGGTGGATAACTTTATGTTTGCTGTATCAAACGCATGGCCATAGCTTATACCGTCAATAAGTTGCCGGTGACTTTATTTAAAATGGACTTACCCAAACATAATCGTGAAAATCAGCGAAATGTTGTGTACATACACAAAGCCTGATAGGAGTTTTTCATATGCGCCCAATTGTGTGTCCACCACGGGCTTTACCTTCACGTTGATTCTTCGGGAGCAGGACATTTGAGTGAGAATTATTATTGTCATTAAGGACACAACGACGACAATTTTAAGCAGTGTAAATATCAATGCTGCTAAATTAGTACTTGTTTTAGTGATTTGTTGTAATTTATGGAAACACAAGTTGGCATTTTGCAAATATTTTGTCTAGTTCGATATCAATCTCCTTGCTATAATACTAGCAAGAATTCTACTTTGATCGATAATTAATTTGGAGTGTGCGCTGCTGTTAAGAGTTTCTTCGGAGTAATAGATGTGGAATTCAAATTTGTCCCAGGAAATAAGACGGGAACAACTTTCATGTTATTAGTTTTGCAACCAGTTTACCATATTCTCATGACATCGGCCATTTCCGTCAGGATGTGAAATAACATCGGAAGTAGTTGTCGGAATACACGTAAATTTGATGTGTTTGGTAATTCACTACTGGCGGAGTGCACCACATATGTTAAGACAGTCAAGGCCAAAATTGTTTAGACTCTGACTTTTGTCTCCTTCCGCTGCCATAATGTTCCATGTGAACGAAAGTATTTCAGAATATAGTTCTCAATGGCGAGGAATTACATCTGAGGTTTCTTTCTCGACTTGACGGAAAAGGTCAACGACGTTCCGATTGATGGCATCGAAGAGTATGTTGAATAGCTGCTTAAGAATTATTGATACGGAAACTTAAGGTGAAGGTTAAGGAAAGCCACACCAAATGAAGTTACAGTCGCTCCATTTGGTGAATATCCAACACTCAAATAAGAAAGTAATTGTTTATTTTTGTTCTATTTTTGAAGGGGTATGCTTTGTTTCAAATGAAACACAGTCTTGCCCAAACATCTGGCGCCAAATTGGCTGAAGGAATTCTGAATGATTAATTCTGTGAGAGGTGATTTGTTCAGCTCTCTTTATATTCAAATTTAGAAAGAAAGAAAGAAAGAAAGAATTAAAAGAAATGCAACTTTACTTACCATTGGCGTATTGGAGGGTTAGAAACGTCCCTATCGCTACAAAAAACAACTCTAACTTCATGATGGATGGGGCACTCGTCACCGAAAGTGTGATGTAACAGAACATGTGGAGTTCATCAGCCAGGTACCCAGTTCCCTGGACCGATGTAACAGAGTGGAAGAATGTCCTATTTATACCTATTTTGTCTAAGGAGAAAGATCTGATTCATTGTAATAAATCTCAGTTAGGAAGAATATTTTTGGAACATAACTAATTCTTTTGAAAAATATGTCTTATTGTACCAATGCATAATATATCAAATTCTATCAATGTCAACTTAAACTTACTGTATGTCATTTATAATCGTCATGAAAGTGTCATGAGTAAATTTAAATTGATAACAAATGCTTTAACTTTGGTCTCCGCTTGCTAACATGAAATGCAATTATGTTGTGTCTAGATGACAAATTATGCTAAATGTATAATAACAACAACATATCGAATCTGTAAAGTTTACAGTGAATTATTACACATTTTGAAAGGTCATTTAAGAACAGGTTTACCACAGTGCTGCACGTTTCTGACACTTCGATTGATGAATGAACCATTCCTGTCAAATGTATAAGTTGCGGTTTTATAAGTTTGTAAATGTATTTCCTCTTAAATAAATATCCTCATATACTATTAAGCATTCAAACCCTTTATTAAAAATCTCAAACTTTGTGTGTGTGTGTGTGTGGGGGTATGTGGTGACTCCGATTTAAGGAAATCCTTGATATATACTATCTGCCACAGATAAACAAAATCTCACACTTTGTGCTTTTTTGTGATGACTCCATATCAAGGAAATCCTTCATATGCGGTCTCCAATGGATAAAAATATCGTTCTAAACGTACTAAACAAACAAATCATCAATGAACAAAATATGCAATCAGCGGTCGGCTATTACGTTTTTGAATGTCTTGTGGGTTTGAGTTCTTCCATTTTGATGACATCGGTTTATTGTAAGTTGAATGGGGTTTTATACATTCTCGTGTATTAGTTCTACAAAACGTAAATGTGTAGTTACAAACTCCGTCTTGTGCCTAATTGCCTCCTCCAACAATATATAATTTTATGTAATTCATCGACTTACCGAATAGTCATAGAATTACATCAGAGAAGGGACGCCATACAAAGGCATACATCATTTTTAATTTCTTGCTAAAATACCTGAACGATGGGATTTATCACAATAACAGAATTCTAGATGCCAATTCCGCATTTATTTGATATTAATATGTAAAATTGATATGGTTGTTACATGTATTTATAATACACTATATTGAATGTGATATTCTTTCTAAAATTTGATTATATTCATTTAAACTTTTTGACATCATTAACACTAGAATTTTTATTTTTAATTAGAATTTTCCTATATTCTTTTTATATTTCCAAATAACCATAATCATGGTCATAAAAAGAATAATTATAATGTTAACAGTTAAACAAATACCATGATGGTTCTTCTTTTTCCTCTTCGTCTTGTTATCACCATCGCCTTATCATCATGGCATAATGTCAACTATCGCCATCATTGTCATTGTCTTCGTCTGGTACTTTTTTCCCCTTGTTTTTAGTTTTAGCTAGCACTACACACGTTTTGGTTTTACTATGCCATTCATTTTAAAAGTTGTCACGTTTCGTATGCTTGCTTTTGTGTCTACGTCAACTCGATGTAATTCACGAACTGGATCGCTTCTGAGTGAGTTAAACAACGTAAAGTACCTATCCCACAAGAAAGCTTTCGTCTGAGTTACACGATCGCGCAAGCTCGTGTGTGTGTGTGTGTGTGTGTGTGTGTATGTGTGCAATGCCGACCATTTTGGAGGTTTTGAGAAATATATTAACGAGTGTAAAATAAATGATTAGAAATACACAGTATACAAACAGACGCAGAGAGAAGCTTTGAGCCTTTTGGAAATAAGGAATATATGCACTAATTACTTTGTGCCGTTGTTAGCCATATGCAAAAAGTAAAATAAGATGCGAGGGTTATTGGATGATTAAATAGCCAAAGTTTCGGTGTCTGATACGGTATTTGTATGTGAAATTATGTTTGCAAATATGGCAGCATTCGAGATTGGCACTGAATAGTATACCAATATAAAGTTCTTTGATTACAAAGTCTGATTTTTCACCTGGAAAGTAGAGAGTGCATTCTGAAATACTCTGCCAAAGAAGATCGTGAAAAGAAGGAGCGCCCTTCTCTGACATCACGCGCTCTCGGTTACGGAAAACATGCATACAGAACTGGCCTGTTATTCTAGCCCGACTTCCGGAAAAGTAATATTTGACATGCTACAGCAGTGTAAACATGAAAAATATCGAGGAAAAAACATTTAACCTTGGTGTATGAAGTTGGTTAACGTTAGGCAAAATAATGGGTTTGCTTGTAACTGACAATACAATTGCACTTGTGAGGAAATGTATGATGTTTCTCATTGCTTTATGCATTATATTTCAGCTTTATCTTCAACCTCATCCCCAAATCCTTTATCCTCGGATAGGAATTGTGTTCTGTGTTGTTTCTGATTCTCGCGCAATTTAATTTGGAGAAGGGTATTATCTGATTTGAAGAACTTGTTGCGTAACCCCACTGTTGCTAGTGGAGGCAAGAAGTTAGTTAAAATTTATTTTACAAGCGGTAGCTCCGATGGAATGATTTACTAACTTGAACAACAAGGAACATTTCTTTGTACCATTTGCTCTTTGAGTCAAGGTAGGTTCTAAGTTTGTTCGTTATGTTTATGCTTTCCGCCAGGTGGGTAGGTGCAGAGATAAATAATGTTAGATAGATAATGTTAGATATGGTCGGTGCAAATAGTGATAACCATGTCTGTATGTCTTACATCTAATATTGCGCTTTCCTGCTCCGTCTGTTTTGTTTGTGTTTGCGCTTTTAAATGAACGAAAAACAAAACTGGATCGCTCGGACGGACAGGATGGATTTTTATTATGTCCTATAATGAACCGATATAACTCAACATTTGACTGTGTTATTTCCTTTAAGTCTATCCTTTTCTCCTTCGGGTATATTTTTGCAAATTCCGTTTTTTGCACCTCAAAGGTCCCCTACAGTCAAGTCCTTAGAATCAGCAAAATACGTGCTGATGCCATAAGTTTCCAGGTAAATATAACCAGCCCAACATATGACAAAGCGGAGCTACCACCAAGATCAAAGAACCAAGCAAACAAACCGTACTGGCATCCTAAAATAAAAGGGAGATGAAAATGCGGAATGAATACCTTTCATCTTCACATTCCATTCAGCTAGTTCTCCAGTAGGCCGAATCATTCAAAAGTAAACTCTTGAATTGTGTGTACCGTTTAAACGAATCGTTCCAAACTAACCAGCTGTATCATTTAGTAGACCTCAAGCTAGCCATGACATAATCAAAGTCAATCTTAATTCAAACAACAGCTGGGAGACCATAACCTTTCACTTTTCGTAGTTTTCTATTAAAGAAACAGACATGTTCGTGGTACTTAACTTCGTGGTTTTTTCCTGTCACAGATTGCATATTAATAGGTATTTAATTTCGTAGTTTAATCGCTATAAAAACTTGAAATTAAGAATACAAAAAATAAGACTATGCCGATGCAAAAGGGGGTCACTCAAATGTGTCAAATAATCCTACTACGTACATGAGCATAAAGCAAAAACCTGACAAGTTCCATACATACCACCATGTTTTCGTTCGAGTGTATAACATCAATGAAAACCAAATCAAATAACAATAAAACAATATTATCACTATTCTGTGAGCACAAATAAAACACCTGCCAAGATCAATCATTTACATCGTAGTTTGGTCTGAGTGCTGAACATCAAAGAAAGCCGACGCCACCAAAGCGTGAAGATGCTAACTAAATTGAAAGATAGTGGAATCACTGCTTTATTGGCGCCAGTTTCATGTACAGACCAACTTCAACCACGATATTTCACAATAAATAAAGAGTACAAAGAAGAATTAAAATCGCACTTTCCCAACTGGTATGCTAAACAGGTAATGGAGGCCATCATAAAAAAAGATGTTACTGGTGACGATCAGTGTACTGGATTGTGAACATTGCAACCTCATAAATCATTGACATTTATTTATAGAAAGCAGAACTGCATCACTTCTTTTCCATGTTTATTTATCAATGTTCGTTAATACTAAAAATTATTGTCAGTCTATACATTTAATATATTGCTATTTATTGCACTCTGTGTTGAATTTACAACTGACCAAAAATACTGGGTGCCAAGTTGGGAGACTACTTCCTTCACAAGAGTGAGACAACAAGGAGCTGATAAAGTGTTGCATGCACACAAGGCAGCAGGGTACCAACTATTAGAATGTCAGGAAGTGAGTGAGGGCGAACACTCCAGACTTGCAGAGGTATTACAGGCAGTGACAGATATGGGAATACTACAGAGTCAACGCGAGCCTTTCAAAATTGGAAGCAATGGAAAATATATGCTTTACGCTAAAGGGAAAACCCGGGTAATGCAGAAGGAACAATAGAAGTCAAAGGAATAAAACTAAGAGTAACGGATCTTCCCACAATAGAAACGGATATGGAGCAAAAACTGACAGAAGTTCAAATTACAGGGTTACTCCTGGAAGTCTCATCGAGTCAGCGTATGAGTAAGTTCAGCAGTAAATTCAAAATGCACCCCCTGAAAGAAAAGATGACCTGCTTCTGATGATATCTGTCAGTACACAATGAAGTCAGAATAGTGACATTCACCACAGAAGAGGCGTTAAAACTGCCTACATTTGTCTACATAATGAGGTTTCAATGTAAAAGATGGTACAGGGGCGTATAGAATGCCCAAGTCCGTTGCAAACGCCAACGAACTACGCAGCTTATACCGCAAAGGCACACTTAACCATTACAATATGACCATAATGGTTCAGTGGACTTTGCAACTGTAGAAATGCCACAACCAGTTACTCATATACAGGATGCACAACGCTTTGCTAAAAAGAAAATCAAAATCTCCACAGCCATAAATAGCGCAGGACACTTAGAGTGGGAAGATTTTCAGAACCAATCGGAGACTCCACATGCAGAACAAAAAAAACTAAAACTAAAGCTAACACGAAATTTAAAAAGATATCTAAAGCCAAAAACACAAGAAATCTGGGGAACAAACCAACAAAACAACGTATCCCCATACTATGTCCTAACATGCCAAGAAGAAACTCCACCAAAAAGTCAATAGAACGACATGTAACCAGGAATAGAATACTATTAGATGAAGCATAAACAAATAAGACAGTGTTATACACATAGGCATAAACATGGAAAACAAACTTAAATGTGGACAATAAATATGGAAGCTAAATAATACAATACTAGACGATGAAGAATATCAAAGAATGACTAATAACTGCTAAGTAAGTCATTTAACAAAAATGATCGAAAGACGAATATTTCAAAAAGAAATACAAAGACAACTAAGTGATATTGTTCAATGAGCCAAAGAGAGAGAATGGAACGGAGAAAGTATGCTACAAAATAATATATAGTATTGAATATAGTCAGGAATAAAAAAACAAAACAAACAGCTAAAATGCAATAGGACTCGCTACAAATTTACAAACTTAAAGGTTTGCATATTATAGCTTGAAAATTCTCATGTATATGCAATAAAGCACGGGGAAATAACTTAAGGAAAAAGATAAGAAAGGAATATAGTAAGTGCATGAAATTACTTGAAGCAAATGGAATATTAGTAGTGTATGGGGATACCCTAGGGCAAATGAGAACATATAAGGAAAAACAGGGGGTGTACCCTTGGGCAGTATATGGGAGTTTAACATTGTGGGACTATCTGGGGCACTAGATAGGAATGGAACAAGTGGGATGACGTCACGGTACTGGCAACAATGTGGCAAATGACTGACCTAAATACGCGCGGCTACCTAGGTGGGGACAAATACAACAGAGACAGAGACATATAAACATGGTTAGAGACATAGACATATACAACACAACCATAGATTGATGAGGATCAATCTATTATACCTAAATTATACCATAGACTAAAAATTTTTTTAGGCAAGACAGAATAAATCTTTTCGAGACATATGAGTGGCCCTGAAAGGGCCTTTTGATTTCTTCTTCTTTTATGTCTTCTAAGTTCTTCTTTTCCTCCACCAACTTCTTATTTTCTGTCCTACACTCTTCTTTTTCTTCTCATTCTTTAACTCCTTCTGTTTTTCCTTCTCCTTCTCCTCCTCCTCTTCCTGTTTCTTCCTTTTTTCATTGTCCTCTTCTTTTTCAATTTTTTCATTCCATTCTCTCATCCTCTGTTTGTCTTCTATATCTTCCTTTTCTTCCTTTTCTATTCTGATCATTTTATTTAAGAGCTCCTTCCCTTTCTTCAAGTTGTTTATTTCCATACTTAGTCTATGAGGACTATAAGCCCCAAACTGCATTCTAACTAGCAATTCCTCCACCATACCTAGTGTATCTACTACCACCTGCAATCTCAGCATCCTCTCCATGTTACTAGCCATTTTTTATTCTGTGTAGAATGGCACGAATGACGAACGTTTCAATTTATATGTCTCAAGCACGGACGTGAAGGAAAACATCCCTTACACTCACTTCACATATTATATACTATCCACACAGAAGGGAAGAGAAGAAAAACACACCATATCTACTATCCACACAAACGTACACGAACGCATAAAACACTCACTCTACTATCCACACAGAAGGGAAGAGAAGATAAAACACACCATATATACTATCCACACAGACGGGAGGAGAAGAAAAGCACACCATATATACTATCCACACAGACGGGAAGGGAAGTAAAACACACCATATATACTATGCACACAGACGGGAAGAGAAGAAAAGCACACCATATATACTATCCACACAAACGTACGCGAACGCATAAAACACTCACTCCACTATCCACACAGAAGGGAAGAGAAGAAAAACACACCATATCTACTATCCACACAGACAGGATGAGAAGAAATAAACACACACTCTACTATCCAAACAAACGTAGGCGATCGCGTATAAACACACACTTTACTATTCACACAAACGTACGCGAACTCATTCAGACATACACACATACACACATACCAGTAAAGGAGTGAGTGTTTATAATTGCACTGCTCCACATTCACACAAATCGGCAACTTGAATAGCCTCTCTTTTCTAGAGATCTGGTTAGCCCTGAGAAGGGCTGTTTTTCCTAACTCCAAATGCACCTAGTTAATGCTGGCACCTCCCAGGTCTGGCCCCACACACGCAACGTCTGCTCCAGTCCTGCTCCCAATTTAGGTTGTGGCTGGTAGCGCAGAGGGAGGTTGACTGGCTTCAATCTCCCAGTCATCACTTTCAGGGATGGTGAAGACTTCTCTCTGTCTTCTTCTATTTTGTAGCCGGGGATGATGATAAGGTCTCTGCGGCTCTACTGGCACTGGTACTTGTGGGTGTGGCTTCGTTCAGTTTGGCTAGTCTGTAAGGCATGTTCATAGGTGGACGAGTTAACCATTGATGGCCAGACTGGAGACCACCCTGCTTTATATGGTTCAAACGCGGACGCGATAGAAAACATCCCTACTGGGTTTTTGTTGGGTCGGAACGATATGATAGCTAATGTCATGGTGAGGGATGGAGAGAGAAGTCAAAGAGCATATATTCACAGTGGGGTTTATTTTGTGGAAAACAAACGACAGACATTTTTTTTCAAAACTCAACATTTTTTTATTCAACAAACAACTACCAACTAACAAGTAACAATAAAATCAAACAAACTTTTTTGACAAGGTTGACAACGTTGTGAAATCACGTTAGATTTCTGCTGATGGAAGTCAAGAGGCCATTGATGTACACTAAGTTTCCTAGCTAAAGACAAAAGATAGCCATAACGGTCACAAAACCATCGATCTACTTTCTCATCGTTTCTAAAAGAGTTACGATCAAAATAAGTCACTAAATGTTCTAAGGAATATCCAAGACTGCGTTGATGACGAAAATACACACGATATTTTCCACACACCATGGAATCTGTGCCTTGTAATTTCACATTATTGAAACGTGTCGTCTGGGCATTTCTTCTCATAAAGTCGATGATGTCGTCTTCCAAAGGGGGTAATCCATACGAATCAAAATACTCCACACAACCCTCTTTAGAGAAGTAAACGGCTACCCAGCGGGTTCCTGCGAGATGACTGTCGTCCGTGTTGATGACATAAGCTTGATGGTCTTGAGGTTTGCGATGAGGTAGTTCATCTATAGCACACACGACAGGATTCCAAGAAGCAGTGTACGAACTCTTGTTCAAAAGGTAATAAAGTTCCCAGGTATCCATTTTTTTTTCCACAAGTAATGATAAGTCATCAATTCAATTCTGACTTTTTGTTTGAAAATTTCTGACAAGTAACCGTTTCTTTGCTTCGTCTCCTCACTCTGGGCTAAGAGAGCTTCGATGCGATAGATCTCTAGAGTAGTCAGTGGAGGGCAGGAATGATCACGCAAGCCTTTATACCACTGATGCAACACTGCTTCTTCCGACATGAGACTCCAAGCATCGTCCAGATACTCGTCCAATTTTTCTTCTTGGCTCATCATCAGACATTTATCGTGTTGAATTTGACTGGTATGGTCGTTTTGACATCCACAGCAATCTGTCTTGGTCAATTCCGTAATTTTATCCGCCAGGTGTTTGGTAGGACACTAAATGTTGTTCTTGTTCTGGCCATCTGGACGTGACCACTATGTCCTCTTCGTCTTTGTCTTAGGGTTCTGCTTTCACGGTATCATCTAATTCCATTTCCAAAGATTCTCTACTGTTCAAAGAGGGATAAGAGTCTTCCATAGTTTCTAATATCCTAGACTGACTTCTCTCAAACTGTTGATTTCTACGGTATTATCGAATTCGGCATACAAGATGATGTTCACTGTCTAGGCGAGAGCTTCTGCAAACTGAAATTCCACACGCAGTTGACCGGATTTTATAGGGTGGAAATGTCCCTCGTCGCTGCCTTGGTCTGGAGTGAAATCAAAGGCCCACAAAGTGAACCTCCTACATAATCGTCGTAAGAAATGCCGTGACTCGTGTTGGTCCCTAGCTGTCCGGTAGCTTCGTACAGGGACAAGTACGATCTCAAGTAATTCTTCTGGGCAAAGTTAGGTTCGAAGGGTCTGGTACACAAGGTCTTGCCATTGCGACTGACTTCAATCTTGGACACTGACGGCTGCATTGCTCACGATACCAACTATTAAACGTTTGGGTAACTGTCCTTGGAACAGATGATCCTCGATCTTGGATCGGAGTCCAGCAGCAATGGTGAAAGTTTTCACTTCTACACGTCGCATCGGATACTTGGCGGTCGTTCTGCTCAACGTGTGACTTATGTCGTTTCCCGCTTTAGATAACACTTCCACGCGGCGCACGTAAAGTCTGGCTTCTTGGATGATGGTTTTGTACTCGTTGGCATGAGCCATCAAATGGAAAGCGGATATCCACTCCTTTGAGCAAATACTTGTCTTGCAACCACATGTCCAAATGCAAACGATCCATCAGTTCCAAATTACGTCCTTGCAGGATTTTCTTTCGACGGTCGTTAAATCCCACATTGTGAGGATCGTCATCTGCTCTCAAGGCTGTGTGATTAACTTGTCCTCACCTGCGGTGTCAGGTTTCCAAACCACGCAAGCATCCAGATGAGTGTTCTTGGCCTCTTTTCCGTAGGTCAAGAGATTTTCCAGGTACGCTTGGTAAGGGTAAGAATCCATGCTACTGCTGACCAGTTTACTATTCAAGTACAAATCCACTTCGCTGAACAAGGAATGCATGAAATTGTTGACGGGAGCTACTCTGGCATTGGCTTCCTGATTGGTGTTGTCCGTTTTGATCACTTTGAGTTTCAGGTATAAGTAACTGCTATTCAGATCGATGTAATCTTCGGGCTGTCCTTCGATTTCAAACTCGTTGGGAGCTGAATCCGTCAAAGAGGAGACGGGATAAAATTCGACCCATTGGGATTCTTGCATCGTCATCATGGTGGGTGGGATGGCACACAGATCCAGTTCCCACTTGGAACAGACGCAAGATTCTCGGTGCATCATTTTCTCTCTTTCTCTAATTTAATGATCAAAAACATCTAAGTCTCGGACGGGTTTTCTTTTCTTAGTCTTTCTAGCTCTGGGGGTGTGAAGTCCTCTGAAGGTGTTTCTTCGTCGTCTCTTTCTGCCTTGTCCGTGCTGTGGTGTCAGGGAAGTAGGAATGACTGACTCGGCAGAGTCCGGGGCATTTATAGTAGTTTCTCGTCGGTCCAAAATGTCTTTGCACGTTTGAAGCAAGACATTTTTGCCTGCTCTCAAGAACGTATCTTTGGGATTTTGTTTGTCAAGGATGACATTTTGGAGAAATTCTTTGCCTTGCGTCAAAGCGGCATCTTTCAAGGCGTGCAATCCCAGTGTCACCATCGGTTTCAAAACGGGAGCCACCGAGCGAAAGGCTGATTTTAGCATATCTCCTAAACCATGTCCTCGCTGTCGAGCGACTCCTTGGTACACAGGATACATAACTTACAAGGGGTTAGAGTAATCGTTTTCGAAAATGGAGTTTCACTGTGACTTTCTCCTTGGTGAATGGAATATTTTGTCCCAGATCTCCTTTTATAGTAATGTTGACAGTGTCGAAATACGATTTACTGACGGGCAAATAGTGAGGATGTACAAATTCTCGGTGAACGTGATAGGTATTTCCACATTCCTTGTCAGCGTTCGTGGCAGAATCCACTTTGAAAGGAATGACATGCAGTAACGGTACGGAGGCGTGTCCCACCATGTTGTACTCCACCACATCGGAGTACACAAAGATCAAATTCAGTCCTTGGTTCATTTCTACAGGGAATCGAAAATTTTTCGCAAAATCCAAGTTGCCGGTAACGGCTGGTATTTCGTTTTGATCTTGATCAACTTGGGGTCTCCACCCAAAATGTCATACAATTCAGGAGAACATGTAATGGCCAATACTTTGTCCTCTGAAAATTTGATTAGTAGGCGACGAACTATTTTATGTTACTCGAGGGTGACACTTTTTCTGGTTTTCTTCAAGGCTTTGCCAAACACGGTATTGAATTTGGTAGCAATCGTCTTCACCAAATATTGACCGCTAAAATAATAACCTGCAAGAATGGTCAACAGATAGGTGATCCGTTTAGTTTTAAGGTCTTGTGTTTTCATAGAGTCACGTACAGTGGTGCGTTCATCCAAGTTTTGTTCCACTTGCTCGTCATGAACTTCTCCTTAAAAGTGTTTTGATTTGGAAGGATATTTAGGATTTGTGTAGGGTGAATCATTTCCACTAAAGCCACTTCCCAATGGGCTTCGTGATCCAATTGGATGGCGTGAGGTAATTTGACCGTGAAACAGCATAAGGTGTTGTGGGGAAACACCTCCATGGAACTGTCACTGGATAACGTCAAGTAAAATTAGTTGTTCATAATTCCAAAGTTCTAGTGTCCGAGGGGTCACTGGAGGTCAGAGGAGTGTCTAAAAGAGGATTGTTGTTAGAATGGTGACTGTTAGAATGGGGACTGACGCTGGACGCAAGTCTCCCGTTGTTCCCGTTAGAGGAATATTTCAGGGACGGATTGGGGAGAAGGTAACCGATGCAACTGCTCAGTAAAATGGTCCACAATTGATTGTCTCCTTGATTTGATTTTCGATCCAAGAGTCAAAACTGGGAGGATATCCTTTCCAACGTACTTTGACTTCTTTGACACGTCGTTTCCCCACTTTTCGGGTTCTTACTATCTCGTAAACTTCGTCTTCTTTTTTGGTCACACGTTGTAACTCGGGCAAGTAAAACGTTCCTTTTAACACTTCCCCGTTCATGTCTTCCAATTTATAGACGGCAGTGTGAGGGCCACGCACTCGTCCAGTGACACGAAACAATTCGGTGGTCCAGTTGGGTAAGTAACCTTTGTCGAAAGTGCGTTTGGTTTTGCCAATGCACACCCAATCTCCTGCTGCCAACACTCCACCTTTCTTGGGGACAGTCACCGTCAGGAACGTACCAAACGGGTGCTCGAAGACGGTCACTTCGTTGTCGGGAGTCACGTCTTGGGGGCACGTCCGATGCTCAGATGGCAAGATTGGTTGTACGCTTGGACTAGGCGCGGCAAGACGTCGATGTACTTGAGAGTGTGTTGATGTGTAAAATATTTCCACATGCGTTCTTTCAAGGTGCGTTAAAATGTTACACGATGCTGGCTTTGGTTTCTGGATTCTCTGTGGTGAAAACTTGAATGTCACGTTTCTTCAATTCTTTTTGGAAAGCTTGGTTTAGAAATTCGGTGCCTTTGTCGGTTTGCCATCGAAGAGGGTGACGCCCGCTTTGTTTCAACACCAGTTGGAGGGCTCGCACTAACTCACTGCTCGATTTGGAAGTCAATGGCACGACCCAGGTAAATTTGGAAAAGACGTCGATGACACAAAACAAATATTTGTAGCGGCGATTGTAGGTGGTCAAATGAGAGACATCGGCTAAATCAGCTTGCCATTGATGATCGATGCCCTTCACTCGGGTTCGACTTCTGGAAAATTTTCGTCGAATGGGTTTGTGTAAGGTGTACGTAGCTTGTTCTTGTAACCATCGTTGCACTTGAGGTAAACGGACACTTTTCAGTCGAGTTTTGGCAGCACGATACAATTTCTGAATTCCTCCGTAACTTGCAGGATGGGATGAATCGTTGTAAATGCTGGCTAACACCTTCTCTATTTTTTAATAAGTTATCCAATCTTCGCTGATGCTACTCTGGATGGGACGAGGGGGTGCTTTAGAAACGGCTTTACGTGTCCGATGTGGCATAGGAGTAGAAGTGGAAGGTAGTTATGGTGGTGGTGGTGGTAGTGGTGGTAATGGGATGGCTTTGGTCTTCTTTTTGTTCACTTCTGGTTTCCCTTCTTTTTTTTTGACTTATGTCGAAGGAGGAGTGGACATCATCTTTTTAACCTAAGCTTTAAGTTCTTCTCGTTGGGGTGTAGGGGAAGGGGTCAACAAGGACGCTGCAATCTTACTAGGGATGGGAGCTGCTGACGGTGTTTGAAAGACTTCTCGTGCCTTTTCGTCCTCAGGCATCCTTGGGGCTGCATCTGTCTTGACCGCTGGGGTGGTGGTGGCGGTGATGGACTTTTCATTAGGGTCTTAAAATCTTTCAGAGTTGGCAGAACTGTTTCGTCTGAAGCTTTCTGGTGAAAGAGTTGCAGTCGTTGCAACAGTTGACCGCAAAGTTGCAATTTTACCGTTTCTGACAAATCGCTGCGATCCATCAATGATTGCAATTCGTGTTGCAACTGGGACATCTCGGTCAAATGAGGAATGAGAGGTAAATGCAGTGTCCGTTGGTATTCCATCCATTGTTTTTAAGGTACTAAAGCCAGTTTTCGTCCTTCCATCGGATTTCAATGGTCACGTCTGAGATCTTTTGATTCCAGAGGTCCCTTTTATCTTTTTGACCCTGTTATCTTGGAACTATGACGGGAAAAACACTTCCCATCATACCCAACATCTTTGGAAAGAAGTCCTAACAGGGGTAAAAATCCACCAACATCTGTTTCGTTTTGACGAATGGGTATTTTCTTTTGGACCATTTGGCGAAGAACGTGTCGATGTTTGGCTAAGCATTCTTTCTGATGTTTAGACAAAGGTATCGTTCCTTTCAAGACATTCAGACTACATTAGCTCACTGTATCGATGACGTCTTTGGAGGCGGTTTGAATGAGTTTTTTTCGCATGGGTGGAGAAGCTTTGGACAGGACGGACAACATGTCCCAATGTTTGACTAAACGAGGAGACAGTCCTTTCCATTTCTTTCCTTTAGTGATAGAAGAAGGATGTCTTTTGGGAAGTGACATCTTTGTTTGTTTGTTGGTTGGTTCCGGGGCACACACCAAAAATACAATAACGTCGATGACTTGGCACACGGCCTTTAATCCTTTCCTTTGACTATCGCTTCGTCAAAAAGGTGACTATTTGTTTTCCAAAATCGCTAAAGAATCCTCCTCTTTGGTGGCTTCTCCATTTCTTTGGAGGACTGCGTCTTTTCTGGGGGTGACGTCGATGCTTGACTAAGTGTTTTTTCCGGATGACGACACTGTCCATTTCTTTTTCCTTTTCCTTTCTGGACAGGAGAACGACGATGGTAGTGGTGTAAACTTCTTTGAGGGGACATCTTTGGTGCACAAAATACACTGACGTCTATGACTCAACGTGCGTCCTTTTATCTTATTTTTTTTTTTTGAGCTTGTCATCTAACTTTTTGGCGAAATCATTTACTAACTTATGCCTTAAAAAGAAAAATCCTCCCCTTTGATGGCTTCTCCTTTTCTTTGGACGAGTGTGTCTTTTCAGGGACAGACGTCGATGTTTGGCTAAGCGTTTTTTTTGGATGACGTGACTGTCCTTTTCTTTTTCCTTTTCCTTTTTCGACAGAAGAACGACGATGGTGACGGTGTGCACTTCTTTGAGGGGACATCTTTGGGCGTTCAGAAGCACAAAAACACTGATCCCCATCGTTTACCGCAGGTCTTTATTATACTGGAATGAGACGCCACTGATTGTCGGTCTGTCGAATCATTTTAATGGCTGGCATCACGCGCCGTGGAGTGGTTCGCAACGGACTCAATAGGGACAGTTCTTGCTTGGATAAATCCAGTAAACTCTTTAACATACCCGACCTGTCTTGGACTTTGATTTTGGGGGCAGGTACTTTGTGAGCAGCGGCCACTGCCGCTAAAGAGGCTGATGGTGTCACCACTGGAGAAATTTTTGGAGACGCGGGTTTCCAATTTTTCATCAAATTAGGAAAGACACGTGTCAAATCGGGTTTGACTGCCATCACCAGCAACGGAGACATGGAAGAACCTGAGGCTACTGGCAGGTTGTGGTTTGCGAACGTAAGGTTGCGTCCTGGCGGCAGTGCCTCTCTTGCGGGTAGAAGCTGTTTTCTGTGGGCTTCTCTTTTTCTTTTTCTGAGGCTGTAACCTGGTCTTGACACTGTTAATCTTTTTCTTTGCCTTCTGGGTACGTCGTGGTTTGGAATTTATCTTGGGGAGGTCTTTGGGAGCATTGGGATCCCATTTTAAGAGGGAACTAATTATGACACCTCCTAGAGAACAGCTACCTCCAGGCATCAAAATGATTTGCTTTATGGTTTGAGTGTCGATGCGAGGCGACTTTGTTTCTCTCAAAAACGCGTTTAGTTTTATGTGAAATGTAAATGATGCCATCGTAAGACTTCTTTGAAATTGGCTTCTAAGACACGAGCACGTACTTGTGGATTTTTTTCGCGACTGATGCCATAAAAGGCACGAATCTATTTGACGGGAAGATGAGACTGAACGGACGTCATGCTGACGCTGTGCGAGACAAACCCAAAGTGACCGAGGTTTTTATAGACTTTTTTTGGTTGTTGTTGTTAAGTCGACGACGGGGACGTGTACATGACTTTCCCTTCGTCTTGGCACCAGCGGCGAAACAGATGGGTACGAAATCGCAAATAATCAAAAGGTGGGTGGGTTTTAAATCCACGAGTAAATAGGCTTGTGGAGTTTGAGTGGCATCGTCGTACGTATGAGTCAGCCAAGGCGTTCCTAAATGTTTGGTTAACACTTGCACTTCCGATTTATCTCTAGGGCTTTTTAACAAGGCCACGTAATGAGCATTGAGACTGATGGTGCTATGGGCTTCACTTTGTTGAAACAAATTTTGGGTGATGTAAATGACACTGGCATTACGATGATGACCTTTGTGCGTAAACCACAGTTTCATTTCTTCTTCGTCTCTTCCTAACACATCGTTGGAGATGAGCATATGGGTTTGACTGGAGTCAGACACGATCCCGTTGTCTTCGTCAGGAATGCCTTCCACAAACACGATGGAATCGCCTTGACTTTCTCGCAGGAGGCTGTATGCTAATTGCCACTCTTTGTAACACCACAAGATCCGTTGAGGTGGACGATCGATCAAATGATGTTTATGTTCGATCAAACGTTTGACAAATTCGGTTTTGCCTGAACCGCTGGGTCCAGCAATGAGCATGTTAAAGGGATGGCGAAGATACAAGGCCTCCCAAATGGCACGATCTAAGTGTTCGTCGATGACTTTGAAAGTGGAGGAAGAGGGAGCAGAGACAGTAGAGGTAGCCATAGTAGTGTAAGGAATGTCAATTTTGACACGAAGAAAGACAAGACAAGAGTTTTTATACTTTTTTCAGGACACGTTTATCTTTAATTGTGAACAACACGAAAGACAAAAATACATAAAAGCCAAAATGGTTAAGTTCATGAATAAAAGACACATCAAAACGATCATAGTGGAATATAAACAAGTCTCTGTACAACATGTTTGGTGATCAAGGTGTGGTGTCCTAGGAACAGTGTGTAATGTTCTTAGAGTCTCTACACTGCGCACAGTCACACAGGGGTCCTCCCTGAATGGCCTTTCGGGGATGTCAATGACGGCCCTGTCCTGTCCTGAAGGGAGTGGTTCTTCTTCTTCGTCTGGCACTTACAATAACACAGGTTTAAAAGTTACTTTTTTCACTGAACGTTGGAAGTCAGGATTACAAATCTTGGGCATAGTGTGCCACTTCTTTTGTCCAAGCCTCGAAACCCAAACTTTCCCAATCACGTACATCTTTCCAGTGAGGGTGTAAGTCACAAGCTACACACACATCGTCGCACACATCTTCAGTGCCTAAAAGTTTACGAATCTTTCTTTCCTGTTGTGGTCGAGAATTATTGAGATGAAAGCGCAAAGCATTTAACAGAATGAGTCTCTCGTGAACATTTAAAGGGACCACTTTCATGTTGTGGTTGGTATGTACTGTTCATAAAGAGTCCACAAGGAATCGACTGGCAAACGAAATCCCAGAAAGCAAGTCACTAAGGCACACACCACACGTCGTCCCCAGTTCAATGGACACACACCGTCTGAATACTGTCATTGATTTCCTTCCACGAAATATGTTGTATCACGAATGATAAAGGTCGTGGCTTGGTAGTCCGTTTTTATACCTCTTTTTGTCGGAGGCAATAAGTGTACTTTCTGCATAGAGATGATCGTACTCAAGTGGGGAATCTAAATTGTTTAGTCACTAACATGCACATCACATACCGATCAGAAGTTTCCTCTTGAACTACGTTTACGTTGTGTAAAAGATTTTGGTAATCCTCTAACTCTTCGTCTGGAATTCGTTGCAGTATGTCTACCTTTGTAGTGAAAAGAATCAGTAACAAACCATTGGAACGCTTTCATCAGAATCAATCCTCTTATAGCATTCAGGTACAAGTGGTTCCAACATCGGTGACGTAACGGACGCAATTGTTCTTTGTTTTTTGACTTGTATTTTGACCAGCTCTCTGTAAATGCGTTCTTTCAACTCCACAGACAAACCACGAATGTTCTCTTGTAAAGTATCCATGACCATGTCAGTCAAACACTTCTCCTAGAGCGAAAGTGACGGATGTAGTGAGTAATTTCTGGCCACTGCCATTCCAGGAAGCGGTCAAGAATGTCATTAAAATCTTCTAATGTAAATGGTCTAAAGCGGAATATTCGGAAGAACGCACACTTGATCCAGAGAAATCTGACTTGTTTGTTGACTTTTGTCAATTTCCTCATGTGAATTTCTCGACATAAAAGTTCCTCAGTCACCAATTGAGATTCTGTTCTGACAAGTCCCTGCCATATTTCCTTGTTGATCTTCTCTTGCAATTCGTTTGGTAATCTTTGAATATTAGTTTTTTAAATGGGGTTTAAATACTTGTCTAGGTGTTGTCCAACGTTTGACTCCTAGCCACGCTGGTTTCTTAAACGACATGGTATGCCACTTCAATGACGAGGTTCCACTAAAGGTAGGTAGTGACAATCCGGAGACCATCAATCATGTTCCAGGTAAGCGGAATCTTTCTGCTCCCACTCGTGGCGTGACACACCGCAATTGAAGCACTTGACTTTATCCCCTTCGCCAAGTAGATAAATCCGGCTCTGGCTAATTCTTCGGGGGTAGGTCCTCCCAGATATTTTGGCCATTTTCCTCGGAAGGTTTGGAATCGACTTTCAAAGTCGCAGTATTCAGGCAAACGCATGGGGAACGAATATTCGTCTTTCGCAGGTTCATTTCGATGAGGGTACGGTGAATCCGCAGGAGTTTGCTCAGTTTTGGATGACATCCGTAGGGTGGTAGCCGCATGGTTTCATGATGACATCCACCATGAAAACCAGTAAAGTGAAAAGGTGTACGATGGCAAGTGGCATCGCTTTCGCATCCATCAGGTTTGACACGCAAAGCATCACTTTCCATGGTAGGTATAGTCATAGCAAAGTTCCAGGATGTGATACTGAATCGCTGTGGTCACATCGTACGACATCCCTGCCATCGCAAGGCACAGCATCGTACTCGAGTTTCTCGTTGGACTTGAGTCTCACGCTTAATACTTGTTGTTTGAAAGGATTCATCTTTCTCGCTTGGTGTTGATAGTTACAATGAACTATCGGTCTTGGACGTTGTCGCTTTTTATATGCTGACCAGTATCGACGTCACCGTACAGTAAAGTAAAGTGATTGGGAAGCCGAACTCTCTTCTGGTACACGATTTGATAGACTTTTTCCAAGGGTCGACTGACGATTTGGTGTGTGGGTAAACGTACAATCTTGTGAGGTTCGTAGGTGGTCACTTTAAAATTTCCATCCTGTCCAGACTGCAAGTCTTCTTTCAAGACGCCAAAGTTCACCAGTCGACCTGTGCGATAATTGAGAGTCAATCCGTTTACTTTACACTCCGTGTGCACTTCTGCTTGTGGGTCCCGGTATTAGTAACCGTAATTTTTAGGACCGCCACTAGCAAAACTTAGCACCTAAACGGTCTCCTTCTATGACAGGGTGACAGTGACCCAGGCGATCGATGTAGATGCAACTGTCCGTGTCAAAATACAGTACACGATCTCCTAACTGGTGTAAAGCTTTGTACAATTTTAAGCGAGCTTGGGCTGCCACGTAGGCCGCAATGATGACATTTCCAAATTCGTCGGCTTCTACAAAGTCCAGTTCTTCTTCGTAATTGACTAAGATCAAGTCCTCACGAACGACGTCCACGTGTTTCATGTATTTGGTTTTGTCGTTAATCATTTGGATGTAGCGAGAAGGTTCTGTCAAATACTCCGTCTTGGGTAAACACGGTCGTTGTGCCGTTTTGCCCCACAAGCAATTTAACATCACTTTGGCAAACGATCGCCTTCCTTCGTTTTTCTCCACGTGGTCTAAAGTGATGTCTTCCTATTGCCAGTACTTCTCTTTGAATTTATTTTGGTCCTCGAGAGTGTGGCACCAGGAAGGATGGCTTCTTGTTTCAGTTTCAAAAAGGCATCCACTTAGTCTGCGAAAATGCCTTTCTGAGTCTCGTCGCACTTGTAGTATTTTTCTGTTTTGGGAAAGAGGCAAACTTCGTACACTTCTGACAGTTGGTATCCCAAGTCCAGAGCTTTAAATAGTTCCTCGCTGACCCACGTTCCTGTCAAGGCGCGTTCTTCCTGAGTGTGCTGACAAAATCGGTCTTGGTTGCACGTTTTGGCACAAGTACGACACAAGAGAAACATCAGTTTTCATTGGCAATGGTGAGGTAAAACGGGATGGTACAAGTCCGTGGGGGACAAGACTTTGTACTTGATCAATCCTTGGTATTGTCGAATGTTGTCCACGTCGATGTGTTTCGTCAGCAATTGCGGGTGCCCTGCGGGAAAGTGACAATATTTGCACACGTAAGGATACAGCGGACACACGACCAAGTATTTGATTTCTTCTCCTTTCTCCTCGTCGGCTTGGTACAGCAAACAGGTGGCATTCGTCCGTCCTCCGTACAAACTGTCCCGCGGGTTCAGTGGGTCCACCAGCTTATAACTTTAAACGATGCGTTTAAACTCGGGATCGGTTTTCAAACGGTGATCGTACTCGTGTTCCCACATTTCCACCACTTGGTATCCTTGCTATTCTAACTTTAATCGCCGCTGACAAGTGGCCTGGTACAAGTCTTCCATGGTCCGTTGTAAAAACTGATTTTTAGTGCCACGTTCAGAGTAACAGATGGGACATCCGCGAAATAATCATCCGTTAAACTCGTACACGATTTGGGGGTTTTCTAAGTCCCAGCCATCTACTGAATACCTTCCGATGTTCTTTTCCCCTCCTCCGTTGCGGGCGTGCTGGATCAATTTGTCTTCATTGTCGCAGAAGTATTGTAGCCAGCGTAGGACTTTGGCCGAGTACTGACGTTTGACAAAATTGGTCGTTTGAGGGCTTATGACAGCTAGGGTTTTTTCGGGAATGAATCGTTGGCGGTACACTAAGGAACACGCTTTGGCAATAGTGCGGGCTTCTTTCAAAGGTTCGATCCGTCCGTGCTCCATGAACAGTTCTCGAAATTTTCCAGAACAATGCCGTAAAGTGTCCACGTCAGAACTACAATACTTTAACATTTCTTCCTGAAAGTCGAAGGGGTCCGAGGCGTGAGTGTGGTACCAAGCGTAGAAACCTTCTCGTTGTTCGGTACGCATGTTGTCATGGTCGTAGTAGTGAACATCAGGCAAATGGGGTAGAACGGCGTGTTGATTGGCTTTGGTATTGAAAAAGTGCAGAAAATAGCCTTTGGCCATTTCTGTCATTCCAAACGTTTTAGGCATTCGACTCAATGGCATTGCCAAGTAACTCATCGAATCTTTAAACTGCACTTGGCCCACTTGCATGGAAATTATTTTGGCTCCGTTCAAAGTTACTTTAGGACGTTTGGTACTTTGTTCTGTATAGTATCTGAGAAGAATTGCCCATCGTATCCCGAGAAATTGTGAGGCACCACCGTAGCATGGCGATGACAATCTCCGTAATGTTCGATGTCCTCTTGGCTCCACGTCTCGTCGATAGGGTTTAAGATCCATTGGACAAAATCGGCTAGCGTGTTCGGTCCACGAAAGATTTTTTTCACGTCCTCCAGGAATCTTGCTGTAGTGAAGGCAATGACTAAAGATAGACTCTTTAAATGCACTTCTTGCACGCTCGGTGAGCCACGCAGAAATTAGGAATGTGAATACCGGTCTCTTGCATGCATTCGAAATCGAAAAAGATGAAATTGCCTTTCTTCTGGTCATCTTCTTCTTCTTCATGTTTGGAATGGTATTTTTGAATGTAGCATTCGTGTTCCAAGTCCATGATTTGGTGACAAATGTGACATCGCTTCTTTCCTGAACATAACGTGCACCTTGGTACTGTTGGTACGTATGCCTTGTCCACAAGTAAGTCACAGTCTCAGGAGTTGACAAGCACTTTTCCGCCGTGATCCTCGCGTCTTCAGATATTGTTGGCAACAGGTTGGACTGACAAAAGTGCGCTGACAGGCTGGGCAATGCACTCGTTCTTGTCCTTCGTCGAGACAGGGTTTAGGGGTCAAACATCCTGAGCACTTCGATTCACAATGCTAGTGTTGCTCTCGATTGTTATAGCCATAGTCACATTTCTTACAATATCACAATAATAACCGTATCCCAGGAATCCAGTGATACTAGTAATGGTATCAAAATGTTCATCGTGATGATAGACGTGAATGTATTTTCCGTCTTTGAAATTTTTACCTCGAAATAACCGAGGTCCACGCACTTATTGATGCTGCACTTTCAAGGTGTAGCGTGAAGCTAAGACGTCTTGCAATTTTTGCATTTCAGGAATGCCACAGGGCGTGTCTTTAGCTAGCCCCGCTTGCTGCAACAGGAGTTCTGCTTCTCTTCATTGTTTGACTCGGTTAGATTTTCGAATCTTCTCCCACTTTCTTTTCCATTTTGCCGTCTCGTTCTTGTCGGCATATGTTCGTCCTACCACGATGGCACGGGATAAACACATCTTGTCTTGAGGATTGTTAATTCGGACGAGGCTCGTTTCTGTGCTGCGAAGGTCGTATACCATTAACACCCTTTTGCGTCCGGTCCCTTGGGGAAGAGACACGTGGGTCATGAACAGTGTCGCTTTTACATCGGTGATGTGAAACTTGTCGTTGGATTGTTGCACGTGTTGAATCTTGTCCATGACTTTGGAAGGTGTCAATTCTGATGGGCTGCTAAACTCGATCCAAACGGGGGACTTCAAACTGTCGTGATGAATGGAATGTCTCAAGCGATTGTCTTCTTTGGCTTCACATTGCTGTTTCAGTGTGGTTAGCAAAGAATCCCACACATCGGTGATGAACCTCTCTGCTTTCTCCAACGGTACGTCGGACTTGAAATCTTTAAACTTCACCGTGTGCGTGTAGGCTGTGGTTCTAAATTTTCTAGAGGAGCGTTTGTCCGTCTCTCGAATGTGAAAGTACTTTTCAGGGTTTACTGGTGGTGGCAGTGGACTTTGGTTGGGTGTAGACTCTCTTGGTCTGGATTCTGGTTCACTCATGTCATCTTCAAAATCGCTGGAATGAATTTGAGCCAAGACTTCAGCTACTGTGCGAGGCGATAAGTCACGTTTCTGCCTCTTACTTTCTTCTCCTTTATTCACGAAATGATGCGATCGTTTCATCTTGACTGCAAAAAGTCAAATGACTACATTTTAAACGCCATGGACACCATTATATCCATGTCAGACCATTGCATATATAAAGGGCTAGTGCCTTCTCTCCCAGTATTCATTTGACTCTCAAGCCGACCAGAACGATGGAAGAGCCCACACAGATCGAACCTCTGATCAGAGCTTTGCGAGGTGTCATAAGAAAGTTTTCTTCAGACAAGCCGACGGACTACTCCCCCTCTTTTCGAGATAAAAGTCAAGATACTTGCTATATCTGTCAGAAGAAAGGGCATTTGGCTACAGAATGTCCAGACCGTCAAAAAACTAAGACCAGTGTCAAAAGAGACAAAAGTCAAGATACCTGTTATCATTGTCAAGAGAAAGGACATTGGTCTTCAGACTGCCCTAAGAAAGAACAGGAGGAAGAAGAAGAGGAGACCTTGGCAAAGGAAGAACCCCGACACGTTTAGAAAGAGAAGAGAGAGAAAAGAAAAGAAGACGAGAAAGAAGTGAGGAAGAAGAGGAAGAAAAACCTGTGAAAGTGAAGAAATTTAAAAAACAGACAGAGCAAACAAAAAAGGCACAGAAGAAGTCTATGAACTTTATTAAAGTGTTGTGTTGTGAATTGGATTGTAAAATTTGTACCAAAATAGACCAGACAGAAAAACGTAAGTGTATCCTAGTTTTGATTTTTAGAATGATAAGAACCTACACTCATGCACTCACACACGTACATCATAGGGTAAAAAAAGGGATTTTGAGTTTTAATTCATTTTGGCAAAATGAATAATATCTCTTTTCGAAAGAAGTGGGTGGCCCTGAAAAGGACCGTTGGGTGATTGCTTTTATTAAAAAAAAAACAACAACTCAGGAACGAGAAGCAATCAGCTTTAACTGCCTTAAGCCTTTGCCACGGCCAAGACCAACTTCTGGACCTGTTCCCGTCGATGATTTAGTAGAAATCACTAGGGGTGGTATCTCAGACGTAGTAACAGGGTTGGGTTGTTTGGCTCGGGAAGGTCTTTTTCTCTTGGGTAGTAATAAAGAAGTCTGATACATTTGTTTCATACTCCCTAACTCTGCCAAAATGTCTAAGAGTACCGTTACCGTTTGAGTTTTACTGTTCTCCTTCTCTCCAAGACCTTGTTTCTTCTCTGCTTCTTCGTCTTCTTCTTCCTGTCGTTTCCTTTTCGCCTCTTCTTCTTCTTGCTGTTGCTGTTGAAGGAGAAAAACTTGTTCTGCTTTTTTCTGTGGTTGTAAAAATTTCTCAAATTCTTCTTTCTGTCTCTGTTTAAAATCCTCGACGTGTGGTAAAGAAGGAGATGGTGGCGAAGGTACTGGTGCCGGAACAAATTCTTGCAAAGAAGAGAGAAAATCCACCAAATCCGAATTAAAATTGACCTCTTCTGGAAGTAGACATGTGCTGACTTTGGTTCCCGCTGCTATACCATTGCTTCTCGTCTCCACGGCTGGTGCACCCCAATTCATTGTCTTCTTAGTTTCCGTCATGTTTCAAAAACAATGTCGCATCGATTCACTGTACACAGACACTAGCGCACCTATATAGTTAATGTGACGTCACAGGTAACTCTCTTCGGATTGGAAGACAGACTCCAGGCCGTGGCTGAATTATGTAACGCGTGTTTGGATTGGTGAAAGAACTCAATCCGTTTCGATCCGTTCTTCCACTATAAATAACCGCGGTTCGCTTCATTCCCTTCACCTGTTCTATTCACAAGATGTGGACAAACGTTGAATCATCTACTCTCGTATATCGTTGATGCTGTTCCATACGGACGTACCCATGTATGTCAAATCATCATGGACAATCATCCAAATCACCGATACGACTGTTTGGAAAAGAAGGATCTATCTGAAGAGAGTCCTCATCTACGGTCCAGAAGTTAGACGAAGTTTAAGGAAGAAAAGAAGATCCGAACGATGCCCTTTATGTTAACGGAATGGTGTTAACATAAAAACCAACGGCCCTTTTCAGGGCTATTCGTATACCTCGAAAAGATTTACTCTTTCTTGCCTAAATTTTTTTTTAGTCTATTGTATAATTTAGGCATGATAGATTGATCTTCATCAAATCTATGGTTGTGTTATATTATGTCTATGTCTCTAACCATGTTTCTATGTCTCTGTCTCTATTGTATTTGTCCCCACCTAGGTAGCCGCGCGTATTCAGATCAGTCACTTGCCACATTGTTGCCAGTACCGTGACGTCATCCCACTTGTTCCATTCCTATCTAGTGCCCCAGATAGTCCCACAATGGTAAACTCCCATATACTGCCCCAGATAGTCCCACAATGTTAAACTCCCATATACTGTCCAAGGATTCAACACCCTGCTTTTCCTTATATGTTCTCATGTGCCCTAGGGTCTCCCCATACACTACTAATATTACTAAAAGAGAAAAAGATGTAATGAATGTGGTACACAAGTACGACAAGGAATTATATACTCAACAACACATAGAACAAGAGGATATTGAAGAATATTGTGGCAATATTGAATTTATACAAATTATAAAAGACTATATCAGCGCATGTGAAAACAATGGTTACATACAACGAAATACAAAGGTCAATTTAACATTTACAGAAAGGCAAATCACCAGGTTTGGATGACCTCACATCAGACTTCCTTTTAAAGTTCTAGGTATTTCTTACACCAGAATACATGTACAACAATATATTAATGCAAAACAAATTACAAAGACAATGCTTGTAGGCGTAATAGCAATTATATATAAAGGAAAAGGTGACGAGAAAGATATATGAAATTGCCGACCTATATCACTTTTGAAAACAGATTATAAAATGTTATGTAAGATTTTGACAAATAGAATTAAAGATTGTATGAGTAGAATGCTAAATATATACCAAAGCTGCGGAGAGGAAAAAAGAAAGATACTGAATGACATCTTAACTATATCAAGTGTAATAGACTATCTGGAAATAAAGGGGAAAAGGGTCAACAATTTTATAAGACCAAGAGAAAGCATTTTGACATTTTTCACATCGATACAGTAGTACCAAAATATGGTTTTGGAAACAAATTCGTAATTGGGTAGATATTACATAACAATATAAATTCATGTGTACAGATAAATGGAGGAAAAACAGATAAATTTAGCATTGAACTTTCAGTAAGACAGGTTTGCTCTGTCTCAATGCTTCTATGTGGAATAGCTATAGAAGTAGTAAGTACAAATTTCAAATAAATAAAAATATAAAAGGAATTAAAATACCAAGTCTTTTAAAATAAGTAAAGATTGCTCAACGTGCAGATGATTGTACCAACTTTATCTAAAATGTCTAAATCTGTATGCATTGGAAAAGGAATTTACTGGTTTCGGAAAAGTTTCTGGATCTAAAATAAATTATGCAAAAAGTGAAATTCTGGAGTGGGAACCACCCTGGGCTACCCACTGAACCAATAAAAACGCAATTTAAAGCTTTAGGAATAATACATGGAAAAAACTATATCACTAGAAAGTTTAAAATGTTATAGACAATGTAAGACTAAATTTAAAACTATGGTCGTATGCCAGTCTGGACCTTAACCAATAGAGTACAAGTCGCTCAGACTTACATATACAGCAAAGTATGGTATGTAATACACACAGTAGATTTTAGTACTAATTTTCTAACTACAATAAATAGAGACGTTATTACTTTCGTATAGGGAGGGAAATTCCATCATTTACCAAAGAGTTATCTACATAAGAATAAAATAGAGGGAGGAATAAATTTACCAAATCTTTATACGAAGAAAAAGTAATATTCTAAATAGGATAATAAATACGTACAACAGTAAAATAAATATGCATGGGCTGCAATTCATATCTAATTGTATGGATTCACAAATAAAGCATAAACCTGAAATTCATAGGTATAATAAATTTACTAACTTATTAGAACCGCCAATTCAAATGACACATATTAAAAATATAATTTTTAAATATAGGGATCAAGACAAAATATGGGAGGAAGGAAGTTTAAAAAACTTTGTATGACATTTAATTAAGGAACTAAGCAAAACTTTATATTTTAAGACAGAATACAGAAATATGGGTGTAATCTGGAATATAGTGTGGAGATATTGGGCAAACATGATAAAATTGACGGAAAAGAAACATTATGAATAATATAATTACATGTGTGAAAACGTTATTAAATACTTGAGGTCTCCATACTTTCAGCTACCTGTCACCACTGCACAGAAAAATGGAAATACTAATGGAGGAGTACAGTCAGCCGTCAAATAACACACTAACACAAACAGACGATACCTTGCAGATACTAACACAACCTAGTTCAAACAATATTGTAGGGACAGAAAGGATACTACAGAGGGGCAGGGAGTTAAACTCAGCGAAGTAGGATATCATTACGGTGTGATGCTAATGTTACTGGCTCACTTTAAGTAGTGCGGGTCACGAAAAAATATCCGAAAGAGTTGATTATAACAAAATCAGCACAACCAAACAAACAGACCAGTGTGTGTGTGTGTGTGTGTGTGTGTGTGTGTGTGTGTGTGTGTGTGTGTGTGTGTGTGTGTGTGTGTGTGTGTGTGTGTGATTTTTAACGTAGTTTTAACAATTTTCCAGTCATATCGCTACGACGTCTGCAGTGTGACAGTTTATAGTGATGTCTATCACTGGGGTATCATGCCGCAGACATGTCGCATCATGTCCCACCCAGTCACATTATCCTGATACCAGGCCGACCAGTCCTAACACTAACCTCTTAATGCTGAGCGCGAAGCGAGGCAGCTGCTAGTACCATTTTTATAATGGTATGGTATGACTCGGCCGTGGTTCGAACCCGCGACCTCCTTCATCCGAGGCGGACGCTCTAACCACTCAGACCACCGGAGCGGTCTCAAACAGACCAAATAAACACAAATACATATATTAACATCTTCGAGCTTATCCAACAAAACGCACAGCACGCAAACAGACGGTACAGCTGTACCTTTATTTGTTCCTTCCATTGAATAACAAAATGTCATGCTGAAGGAGGAAAGAAAATGGTTACTGTTGTGGAACCGGTCGAGATGAACAGCCCACTAGGAGCTGTTGTCGCTAATGCGTGCCCCTCTGCCACTCCCAGAATGCCACAATTCTCTCAAACTCCTTAATAAAACATAAGTATAATTTCCAAATAAATTCAAAAAGGTTTAGAACGCAAGAACAAATGTGCAAGAAGCAGGATAGAGGGACAGCTCAATCAGTGTTGGCGTCGCCGCTAATGCGTACCCTCCTGCCACCCACCACCACATGCACCAACTACCCAACCCAATATGACACTCACTTGCGTTAGTTATTTTTTTTAGGACAGCAAAAATCAGAAATAAATATAAATACGACTCGAGTATTTGACCTCTCTAAGCCAGTATCGAACACATATACTTTTGGGTAAATAGCACGACGTAAAACAATGCAACGTATTGTATTTTCATACATAAAAGACGAAGGAAAAAAGATTAATGGTAAGGATCACTAACTGTATAAGAGCAAGAAAACCAGTCGAAAAGGTGTAATGCTTGAGGAAGGAAGTACTTGTCTAAATAAATTTTAGGCTCGGACATGGAAAAGAAGAACCCCAATTCAAACATATTAATCAAAATTTTTCTCTTTAAAATTCGTTTTCATTTTTTTAAAGAAAATACCAACATGAACAGATCGGGGGGGGGGGAGCGACATTAAGACAAAATGTTTTACAAATTTCAGCAAAAGGAGGTCACACAGAGGACTGAGGGTCCAAGAGGGTGTCCACACAAAAGATTCACGCCTAATGGATCACTGTAGCTCACGCAATAATGAATGAAAGATTGGGCCTAATTATTAGTGGTTATGAGAAAGCGGATTTGTTTAATTCTGCAATTTGGGGATTATTTACCTGAAAAGCATTCGTGTGTACCATGAGATCTGATTGGCACGATGCTAATACAGTGGCTTTGTCCAAAAACTGATAAAGTGTGAGCTTTATTATTACTCTGCTGTAGTTAGTGTATATACATAATGTTTCATTAATTATCGAGCTTCAAGCAATAGTTGTAGCATTCTGCAGGCTTCTTGTTCTTTCGGATTAAAAGTGCATGGAGAAAATGAAAATGTGCTTTCAGTAGGATTCAAACATTTCGATCGATTTGAATAAGTATTAAATTTAATTTTCATATATTAGTATTTTTTATTCTATCATTTTCACTATTACTAGTGTT
The DNA here is from genome assembly GCA_016617855.1 of Megalonaias nervosa. Lineage (NCBI taxonomy): Eukaryota > Metazoa > Mollusca > Bivalvia > Unionida > Unionidae > Megalonaias > Megalonaias nervosa. Next base: position 38,882 of record JAECUM010043226.1, read on the forward strand.
TGAATACCTTATGCTTTTTCTCGTTTCTCTCTATCCTTACCTATCTCACATTGATTTAAGGCAGTGCGTAGAAATTAAAGCTACCAGGTATCTTATTCCTGCATGTGCACTAGAACAATATCAAATGCTTTAAAATTCTTATTTTAAGGGTTACAATAAAACAAACAATTGTACAAGCAAATATTGTATTACCAAATGACAGTATCGACGTTGATTTATCAAATACTAGTAGCTTTGTTAATATCTAGGAACAACGGGGCGTAGGATGGGCTAATTTTTCTTTAGGTCATTAAATTCGTGGTTCTGGTCAACAACGGAAACAAAAAATATATCACACACACAAAATTTCTGATAATACAGTAGCTAAAGCTAAAACTATACACTCCGGAAAATGTTGTACGCGGCGATGAAACACATGAATATTTTCATTCATATATTACACAGAGTTGTTTTGATACTCACACTTTCGCAACAATAGAGAATTACATCCGTAAACTTTCTCCACGTCGGCCTTAATGTCAGTCAAAAAGTGCTCAAAGGGCGCCCAGATTTTACAGTATTCTCTTTGTTGAGTAGCTGAAATGTTCCTCTTGTTCGACATTGTTTCGTTACTGTCATTTACCTAAGTTGTTACTTCACACATTTATCTGCCGGTGTCCGTCGTGAATCAGTTCCAGCAGCTGCACATGACTTTATAGAACGTTCTTTTGTCTATCGATCAGCATTAAATTTACTCACAGGTTGAAATAAACAAAAAGGTTATAACAAAATAATCAGAATTTTTCAATAACCCCTTATAAATTACAAATAGCATTAGAAGTCACAAATCTTAGACATATTGACAGGGTTGGGCAATATTGAAGTACACAATACTATTATCTTTTTAAATAAATCAATACATCGAAACAATTTTAAAAAATTCAAAACCACCAATGTGATAGTGAAAAGAATTTCTCGATCACCGCACGTTTCACACAAATCTTATGTAATGATTGTTTCTTTAGAGATATTTTATATTTTTGCTGAAGAGATTTGCTAGTGAGACAAAGCCATAAGTCAATGTAAAGTTGCAGTTCAAATCGACCAGTTGATGGAATATAATGAGGACGTTTTCTTTCAATTATTTGAATATTACTCTCAATTTTCAACCGTGTGATGAAGTTTCGCACTTGACAACAAATTATTTTTGAAAATCATATTACATGTCTGTACGCACATGAAACACAAGTGTTTTCGTGCACAACCTGGTTTACCATTTCGTAAAGACTTCGGCATAAAAAAAACCAAGATATTAAGCCAGGACAGAACAAAATATTATATACTAGCTATCGGAAATGGGAATAACATGGAATGTTAGGGGTCATTAACGGACATCTTGAGTCCCGCAGTTGTTACTGTTTATGTCAATATCATCGGGAGTCGCTTCCCTGCAATGATAAAGTTACTTTATGTTGCTGTCATTATAGACGTTAAGTTTTCAGACTTTATGATATGTCTGACACTTGTCTAGTGATGTTAATATTTGGTAATGTTTTGATAAACTTTTTCCACATGTATACGACTTTAATGTGGACGGAAAGAATATGTTGTCATTAATGGATAATTATATTCAAGAATTTATGGTATTGCTGACTTCATTCCCTGAAATAATAACATCCCAAGCCAATAGGTTATGGATTTCCTATTGTGAATTACAAGCAGAATTCCTAATTGCAGCTAGGATATACCGATATAGCGTTTTCGTTTAAGGTGTATGCGCCCTTTCGTGGTCAGTACACCATGTATTTTGACTAAATGACTTCCAGTGACCAGAGTAGAAACTATTCCTTAATTCAATCCTTTCCGCGCCGAACGATGCTTGAGGCGGCGTTGAGGGAGCGCCATTGCTGCAGGTCAGCCGGAAACGTTGTAGTTAATTTTAACTGATAGGAGTACCTGGATTATATTGTTGTAACTAAATATAGGTTTTCAAGGTCCACAAAAAATTGTCCAAGTCCAAAAATTAAGATATTTTTTAATTAACTCCCTAAACATGTAGTTGTAAAATTAAACTTACTCATCCATCTCATACGTGGTGTGAATAGATTAACTGTGAAAACGCCTGTATGTTCTCTCTCATGTACATTTATAGAGGTTGTGTCAAAAATGCTTTTCAAATGTTTTCGACTTTGTCATTTTCTGGTGAAGTTTTGGAAACTAGCAAACAGACAATAAATTGTTTAAGCAGCAGTTGATTTAATATTGTCACCTATTTGTAACTGCAATACTGTCATCTAGGTACTCCTTTCAATGACCATTAATTACAATTAATAGCTTAGCTTGTGATCACAGGAGGTGATATGACCAAAATGCATGGTGTAATTGCCAAGAAGGGCATAAACACTATAAGATAAAATCCGAAACTGAATGTTTATTCTTCTTTTATCTCATCGTTGGTGCATTTCTTTTGGGTTTGCATTTAAAGAACATCCTCGTCGCATATTTATTATCTTGTCCTTTTCCGCACACATTTTAACATTTTTAAGCCATAAGTGATATCGTCTACAGTCTGCTGTAAATGCAAAACACGCAACACAGTCGAGAGAACGTGATAAGTAGTTATTTATCCGCTCGCTCTAAAAAGTGACAGATAACTGTTCTGATTTTATATTTTTCGAGTGCGTGTAATTATTTAAACTATATAAAACAAAGCAAGTTACATAGTCTTTGCATCTGTGTATTTACCCCGATTTAATTTCGTCTATTGTGTATGTGCCAGTTTGTGTGTATGGAGAGGGTTGTAACGCATATATGACAGCTTAAATGATTTTTGGGGTTGGTCTTCTTTTCAAAGGAGAGAAGATAATTGTATTATGTTTATATGTAATTAGTGATTGAATTTATACTGTACAAGAGATATACCAAATTTATTTAAATGTAATAATGTACTTACCACTCCACATTGACGTATTAAGAATTTCAAGAGTAAAGAAAATGCTGTCAAATGACTCATGCAAATGAAGCCAAAAACTAAAATGAACTCCATACCGATGCCAAAACAAACGTTCAGCAACCCGATATCACCTGAATCTGTGTGCTGATGTGTCCAACCTTCCAAAACTCCCAGTCATGTAATACCTATGTCTGATTCAGTTCCATCTCTCACGCATGTCAGCTTGACAGCAAAGCTACACTAGAAGCACCGATGCCTCATTTTAAATGCAAAGTGTTTTTGTGGTTTCTTTTTTGGCAAAGGCTAAGTTACAAATTATCTACCAAACAGAGAGGGAAAGTGTATTTCCCGGGATCCATCATGAGGAAATGTGTTAATGAGAACTGAAGCTACTTAGAAACACATCATTATCTATATTAAAAAAGTTACATAATTTCAATTTACCGCCCACCTGGAACAAAACTAAGAATGAAAACTGCAAATTTATGGCACCTCTCTCTCTCTCTCTCTCTCTCTCTCTCTCTCTCTCATACGCACCACCCACTGTTGACCTTACGTTCAGTTTTTAATTGGGTGTAAACACGAAAAGTTGCAAATGGAGAATCACGCCTTGTACGATACTAGTCTTTGCCTTATTGCCCTGTGTGGTATTGCATGTAGGCATACGGAATATATCATTTAACATCTGTGCACGCCTAACAAGATTGATAATAGACAAAAATAGTCAAATAGGAAATACGCCCTAAGTTGTAAATGCACATTTTTAAAACCAGATAGAGTCAACTAAGAAAATACATGCCAGAAAATCGTCGGGTGAGAATTTTAGCTATCTCAAAAAGATATAATTTGACTGCTATGTAAATGCATTAAAGTTCAAAAGCTTTTATAAACAGTAATCTGCATTATCTTTCTTTGGAAGGGAGCCCAGCAGCCTCCACTGGTTCATATTGTTTATGGAACTGGAAGTTCAGGTGTTTTTGTTTTTAGCTCTTTACATTGTTCATGCTAGATAAAATAATAACCTGAAGTCGTTAACTGTTAAATATTTAGTTTAATTATAATAACTTTTATTTGGTATATGGCGCAGACAGATGTAAATGCACACACATGCACTTAGAGTATGTGTGTGTAATTAATTATAAATTTATTTCATATAATCTGGCATCCTAACATATAATGCGTAATCCAGGGACATGTGCTTTCCTTTCTATTTTGTATTGTTATATACATTTAATCTGTATTGTTTGTTTGTTTGTTTTATTCGTCATGTGCTTTGGATAATTGTATTTTGGACTTGACCTTGTCCAAAATCAAGTTCTTTTTCTACCTGACCTGAATAATTGATTTTGGTTCTGTAAGCAACATACTTATCTAAATCTGAGTCCAGAACATTGGAAATTCCCCATGAAATACCAGGTCTACCTGTTGTTTGCCACATGTTATATTATAATTTTAGTAACAGACGTTCTAATTATAACTAGGATTTTATCTTGTAAGCATTTGGAGAATTTAAAATTGAAATTTTCCATTGGGTAAAAGATATTTTTAGAAAATGCTAATTGTGACATGAGGTCATGCAGATGACTATATAATCTTGTTTATCTGGAAATTATTCATTCGTGATGTAAGATCTGAACAGAATCAATTGTATTATTGTTGTGTCTAGTATTTCCTTTGGGCTGGAAATTATTTATTTCAAGTGATTCTTCTCTGTAAATACAAAGTGCTCAAAAATAACATTGTTCGAAATAGAGAATTGGATTTGTAGTGAAATTCAAATAAGGATATATTCCCAGATTGCATTATTGTGATTCAACAAAATACTGTTGACACATCACTACGACACAGGTCACCACAGGCACAACAGCACTTGCAGCGGTGAATTTATTTTGGAATACCACTAAAGTTTATTCAGAACTTTAATAATTAGGACTTCGGTTTGAAATTTATAGGATTATTTGGGATTTGCTTTGCAATATCGTAAGTTATTTTTTACATGTTCACTTTGTATTCTAGGGAAATAAATTATTTGTTTAATTTTACAAAACTTGTTGGCTTTTGCTCATTTCTGTTACTTAGTTTAATACAATAGAGTCGTAGTATTATATAGGTGTTAATGTATTATTATATATATATATATATATATATATATATATATATATATATATATATATATATATATATATATATATATATATATATATATATATATATATATATATATATATATATATATATATATATTGCATTTCTCAATAAAAATCCAGTGGTTTTGTGCATGTTAATATTTGATTATATTTCGATAAGCTTTATTCATATGTATCCGACATTCAATGGACGGAAAGAATATATTGTCATTTATGACTGCTGACGATCAAAAAATTATGACAGTGACTTCATTTCCTAAAGTGATGACATCCCATCTCAACAGGATACTGATTTCCTCTTGTCAGTTACTGGCAAAATTCCTAATTGCAACTAAGATGTACAGGTGTAGCGTTTCCGTTTGTTTTTTGTTCTTTGTTTGGTTTATGGTTATTATTACACCATGTACTGTGGCTATACGACTTCTAGTGACTAGAGCAGAAACCATTCATTCAATTCTCTCCGCCCCGGAAGGTGCTAAAGGCGACGCTGAGAGAGCGCCATTGTTGCCGGTCAACCAGAAGCTATTATGGTGCAGTTAATTGTAACTGATAGGACTACCTAGATTTTATTAGTGTAATTAAAAACTGGTTTAAATAGTTAATCAACCGCCCTAGGACAAATAGCTTTAGATTGTTTCCGAAGTTCCACAATAAAAAAAAATGTGTCAAGGTCCAAAAAAGATATTTTAACTATCCCCCTAAACGTGTAATTAAGCTGAGCTTACTCATCCTATAACACCAGTGACCTCTGTGGTGTGAATAGATGAACGCTATTTGTGAAGACACTCGTGGGTGTTCTCTCATGTACATTTATAAGTGTTGTGTCAAAAACGGGTTTCAAATATTTTCGACTTTGTCATTATCTGTTGAAGTTTTAGAAACTAGCAAAAACAATAATTTATTTGTTTAAGTAGCAGTTGATTAATTATTTTTATTTATTTGTAACTGCAATACTGTCATCTAGGTACTCCTTTCAATTAAAAGGAAGTCATATGGCCAGTATACATGGTGTCATGGCCAAGTGATGTACCGTTTGATTTCTCATCGTTTGCCGTCTGTGCATATCTTCAGGGTTTATGTTTTAAAAACAATTTCGTAGTGCAGATATTAAATTTTTGTGCATGTAGACTATTTTATCAACATAACATAAAGCAAGTTGATTATACATTGTATTTCGTTCAAGATTCGACCTTGGAAGGATGCAGTTTACTTTACATGAAGCACTGACCTGTTGTCGTTGTGGATTGAAAGCCATTTTTCAGCACATGTTATACGTGGCGGCCAGTATAACTGGTGGAGAATGCCGTAAACCCTGGGTAAGAATCACTGACCCACGGGAAGCTACTGGCAAGCTTACTCACATACCCACATCGGCCGAGCCAGAGACTCGAACCTACGCGTACAGAGGTGAGAAGGCACTGATCGGTAAAGGAGAGTGCTTTAGACCACTCGGTCACCAGGGATCCATGCGCTGCTCCGAAAAAATTCATTT
>JAECUM010043227.1:0-48475 GCA_016617855.1 Megalonaias nervosa
TTAAAGCAAAAAAATCAAGCAAGTGTTTCAACTGTGTCCACCTGCCAGTATCTTTTTGTGTTAAATCCTTTTATGTCATAACTGTAACCCACTGGCTGGGCGAATCATTTTTGTATAATTAACATCAATCTACCATCCCAAGCAATTCTAATTCATAGTATAGTAAAATGCGGTTATTGAGTTCACTTTACACGTTTATTCAAGGACTCCTCGGAATTTTTTTCTGATAACATGATCGTGCAATCAAAATTCGCTTCCCTAGCTGAGTTCATAACGATGGTCACGGCTCATCCTGAAACGAGCATTGTCTAACCATCTCTTACTATACGAGAAAAAGCGAAAGAGAGCCCTTTAAATATACGAGTGAGCCCATAAGCGCCTTTTACTATACCTGTATCTACTCAACACAAGTAGATTTTCATTTTATTATGGTTTTTTTAAAGGGCAAATGTCAATTTGAAAGGGTTTTCTTCACTCTGTGCCAATGCGATTAACAGCGGCATTACTAGATCAATAAAAGAAGACGTTTATAAATTTTGAATTTATTTTGGAACCGCGACATTTAAAAGCAAATTAGCTTGTACATATCATGCCTCAAATTGTTTATTTTGACCACAAAAAAAAAATGACTGTATTCGCACGAAAATGAAGACACTTTATTTTGTTAATACAGGGATTGATACTGTTTGGGGCTGATTAACTAGAAGCATAACATAGCTGTTGTATCTGACAGACTTTTGAGTGTAACATCTTTAAACAAACGATTTTAATTATTTTGAGTTTATTTGTATGCATTTTCCTTCTTTATTTGCTTTATTTCTATTAAAAAAAAAATTAGTTTTTGTAACCTTTGCAAGCTTGCCGTCAAACCCGGTAGCAGACGCTGGATTCAGCTCACGATCGTGACTTAATTTTGGTTTCCAATCAACATTAATCAGCACCTGATTTACACATCGTTTCCAGACACGAATGTGATGCTAGTTAAAACTAAATTTTATTCACGAGTTTTTCCTCTACAAAATAGGCACCGTATTTTATGCACACTGATAACTTGAGATAATCCATCAAAAACTCATGAAATGTAAAGACAGAAAATGTAATACTAAATTGTATAGTGCAATTTTCAAAGCAGATACGAAGATATTGTTTATTTAATATCCTCACTTTAATTGCTGTTTAGAAGACATTCATTTTATTAATATTGGTCAATGAAACTATTCTGAACTTGTTTGAGAGTAGGTCTGACATGTAAAAGGTACTGTTGAGACCGAGTGGATCAAGTGGGATCAACACTAGAACGTTCAGGACGTGTAAGCGACCATGGGGTATAATGCACGTGCTCAAAAATCTGAGTCTAAGAATAGTTGCCTACTTGCACATCTGGTTACACAAAATTACTAATGTTTCATATATTTTCATTAACAATTACTTGTTTCATATATCCTTTGTAGATAGTATTAAGTGATTATATTTCGCAGATTTATCCTAAACTCTTTAATAAACAATCAAAGAAAAAGGCAATACCGCATTCACGCTTGAGGGAAAAGTTGATTGTCCACCCCAACTCCCCCTCTCCATGTTAAAACATTTTTTGATACAGGGTGATCTTCGTAATTCTGGTGCAATTGTCTATCGCAGGATCAATGCCATTGTAACATCAATACTGTGTATTCTGTGAAGTAATTAATACAGATTGAAAACATGTTTCATAAAATTACTTTTGGAACGGCTGTTTAGTATTGCGAGGCAAATTGCACAAATATGATTAGGGGCTGAGGAGGAAGCGGGGGCATATGTCAGTGTATGCATTTTAAGTCTTCGTTATGAAAAAGGTATACTTTTTAAGATATTATGGACGCTTCCCCATGTTAATTGAGTCAGTCCTTCTTTACAATTGACTTTCCAAGATATCATCAAATGTAACATAAAACAATGATAATTTTGATCCTGACATTGTATATTGACAGCAACTGTTCAAATTGCCTGTATCTTGATTTGGCATTCTTATTTCCATATCTGACCGACATGATCAATGTTAATCCATTCTAAAAATATTTTCATTTGTAACACAACTCTCATTAAATAAATTTGCATGGAAGCAAAGGTAAACAAAAGCAAACGTTTTGTTCCGAAAAATCTCTAATGACATGCAACTTATGCAAACACAAGTCCAGACAGACAGGAAGATACATTTCCAAAGGTTCTTTGAAAAAACTATAGAACTGTTGCATTCTGGTAGTTTGAGATGTTCTTATATTTGACTGAGGTGACAACTTGATCTGTATCCTTAATGAAATCATAAAGTTTAGGATTTTATTATTTTGAAGCATTTATTGTATCATTTGTTTAAGTAGTTTTTTAACACATTATTGAGAGGTTTCTCTTTTTTTTTTAAACAATCAGCACATGTATGTAGATTATTTAACTATAGTGACCTAAACTTTACGTCAGATGTGTGGTGCGCCTAGCGAAAAAGACCGAGACGTTCAAAGAATTGACTGAAGTTGTCATTGTAAGGAAAACAACTAACAGTCTTGATTGCCCCACGAAAAACCAATATATTAGCATCATATAGTTTCTGATAAGTCCTAAAACGAATTGCAGCCATCCTCAAAAGATCCTGGTTTTAAGACCTTGTAACTGTTTTCTCAGAACAAGGTACATGCACAACTGCACTGGTAATTCTGTTTGGGAAATCGCAAATCAATTTATCTTACATCTGGTTAAAAACAAACATCGTCTAATATAAATCCGAAATGAGTCAGATGTATGTGCAATCTGTCATCTGTGTTTGCTAGGAAATTTAATGAATATAATATCTGCCCGGTATGATTAATTGATTTTCCTTCCAATGCTTATTTACGAGTATGTGTTGTCTTCATTATAGAGAGAAGCAGTCGTAGTTAATCTTGAACGCTCATCAAGTTTGAAGCAATACATGAAAAACATTATTCATTATCTTTCTTTGCCAAAGTGTTCCATGAGCCTCGTTCTTTTCATGAACTGTTAAATAAAAGAATATAGAGTGGTCGACAATTGAGAAAGGTCATTGATGTTATCTCTGGAGACAAACCAATGGAATAGATGAGGTATTGTCACTGTCTAATATCCAATATGTTATTTCGAGCTGGCATTCAGGCATACAAACGACAAGACAACGGGACAGACCATTTAATTAAATGGTTGGTCATTTCAAGGCTAGTGAGTAACTAGTCCTGCATCCCTCAACCACTAGATACATTCGAAACCTGGTGCATTGTTCATTGGCAATGTTGTAACTGTTAATGGACAGTACATGTTTTGTCTCATTATACAAATTAAAAACGATTATTTAAGGCTTAGTTTGTTTATTACTGAAACGTTATGGAATTTATATATGATTGAATGGCCAGCCAAGTGGCCATACATCTAAGTTCCTTTTTCTAGGGAATGATTTCTATTGGATAAATATCGAAGGATACTTTAGGAATGCTGAACACAAAACTAAAAATGGTATTTCATCATTTTTATCGGGCTTTTAATCACATTCCCTCATACATATCTCAAATTGTCAAGTTAACGTCACGTTTGCGGGGTAGAAAAGTGCTTACGGGGTTTGGTTTGTTTCTTTTGTTTAAATATTTCCCCCAATTTTCACAACCGCAAAATGAAAATTACACGGGAGATAATCCAAAGATATCTGAACGATTTCATCTAGTGTCGAGTTAATACCCCACGTTCACATCCCATATTGATTTCAAAACCGTGGTGCAGAATTCTTTTTTTCCCCACAGATGTCGCATTCGTGCAACTTGCATGACCAATTTTTTAATGTCACAAATGTGTACTTGATCAAAATATTTGAATGGAAAAGCCAAAGAATAAGCGTCGAGTTGAATATAACTTTACAGTTTTCTCTAAATTGATCACCACCTTTCCCCAGTGTCATCCTTTCAAAAGAAAAGATAGCACACGAATCGCAACGTTTCAAGGTCCGTCCTTCCACCTAGACTTGTCCGTATACAGACTAGTCCTTGAGTGTCTTTGATCATTTTACTATTTCGACCGAGTCAATGTTTCCGAAACGTAAGTACCTGCTTACCCATGTTAATTTTCCCGTCGTTTTTTTTTTTTATTAGTATTATGTAAGTGTTCATTAAAGAAGAGCGTTACAGAGTCTGTTTGGTCTTGACCACGAACTCGTCATATTTCAATAATGGCCTTTAAATTATTTTACTTTCATTTGGCCTGTAGGATTTCGGAGTTATCCTGTCTGTCTCTAGCCGTTTCAATGGTTTAGATGGCCCATGCAAATTAACGGTAACCCGGGTGAGCCGAGTCGTCTAAAGCGCTCGCATATACCGATCAATGTTATTTCACATCTGTCCGCGTGGGTTCAAATCCCAGTCTCAGCCTATGTGAATATGCTGAATGAGCATGATTTTCAAATCACCAGATGCAATTCACACACACACACACACACACACACACACACACACACACACAAATATACCAAGACCTAAGATCTGATGTCCATACTTGAGCAGTACGAGACGAAGATTTGCAGAAAGAAAAAAAAGACAAACATAAATACTATTACATTTATAATATATGCTGGCATTCAGACAGACGGACAGAACTGGCAGGATGCACAAGAATATATAAAACTGGACTGATAGACCTGTTAACATTGCTGTTTGTTCACATAACTTAATACAATGCGAAAATAGTACGCAGTAGATGGTGAGCTGAACTCTGCGTGCAGTTAGATCAATTAGTATGCAGTACTTGTTGATAATGTATATCATTGTCTTTGATGTTTTCTTTGTATGCAAAAGTGCGCAGTTTGTGAAGTCTGCGACACACAACGAGCGTCATCAAGACCCAACATCAATTTATTGTCTGCCTACGTAATATTGTTGACAGCAGTAAACATCCATGCTCTTCTTCACATCGTATTGGCTCAACTAAACGTGTTATTCTTGCCGTCTTTTTTTGCCTCCATAGTTTACTTCGCTTTCCGGAAGGGAGATTATGAGACACTAATTAGTTGGAGCTCAAATATCTCATAAAACACTATTCAACTCCTACTTTTTGAACTTGCCTTTTTATTGTTAATATTTCTTAGGTCGATAAAATTTTATAGTTTTATATTCATTAAGAAAGATTTTATGATGTAAACTGAGCGTGAACTGTGATTATAGCAAATTTAGGAAAGGTCCAGTTGATTCCTGAGTGCGGTACGTCAATCGTTGCTGCGTAACAGTCACGTGAATCAAGGAGGATTGGTTGGTCATCACTTGTTCGTTCAAATCTTGAATACTCGTAGAAGATTGATCTAATGATGTATGTATACTCTTCAGATACTGAAGCTTTTATTCCTGTGGAAATATTCGTGTAAAATTTTGTAACATCAACGCTTTTCGTGTTTTCTGTGTCTTGTCTGTGCTTTCTTTTTGCCTTTGAAACGACTCAAAATGAGTCGAAAGCGCTTTACATATATATATATATATATATATATATATATATATATATATATATATATATATACGTTAACTTTTCTGCGACAGAGTTAACAGTTTATGTGCAAGGCAGAACGTAGTTATTTCGTCCGGTTCTGAGAATATTTCAAACATACTGACCGCATAATGTAACAGGATACAAAACACATGCCAGGCCCAAGTCGATTGCAGCAGGATGCAAGAACACCTGCAAGGCCCAAGTCAATCATCCTTCCATTGGCCATGTTAAGGAGATTAGTACATGCCAAACAAGGTTGACTGACATGTCGGAAAGGCATGTTGATATCGAGGATAGCGTGCCAAAAAAAGCTATAATTTATATTTTATTTTTGGGATGCTGTACTGTTTAATGTAATGTATATATACCTTTGAATCAAAGCTTCCATACGTAGGTTAGGGAAAACATTTATTTTAGTGATTACTACGTTTTTCAAGAGAAGTTTTATTCAATGTCCAGTACAAGATTTCATGAACAGATTCTACAGTATACAAACTCTTGTAGCTTAAGTGTAAGTAAGTCGTATCTAGAATTGGCAGTTTAGAGAGACATCTAATTAAATCTATAAGAACGCTTGTAAAATAATTGTCATTTGGCCTGAGTAACACCGATGGGCATTTTCACAACACAAGCAACGTGTGGATGACATTCAAAGCTGACTTGTAAGGTTTTTTCTTCAAAGCATCACCAGTGAAACAAACCGTTCGATGCAAGTTAAAATTTATGATAAATTCACATCAGAAGGTCAGTAGTGTCAAGTAGAACGTAGTTATGCAGACATCACACACTGAACACGAATCCTCATGGTGGTTACACTAATATGCAGACAGAAAGAAAAATGGTGTAACAATATCAAGGGGATATTTGCAAAGTTTTGAATATTTTGTTATAACATTTTTTTCTTTGCATCAATAAATTCAATGCCGATCGATAGACAAAACAATGTGCTAAATAGAGGATCTCAAATGGGTGATGATTTAATACTGAATTTATGAAACAAGTTGAATAATGTCCAGCTTTTGCGAGCCTTGGCGAGCAAAAGCGGACATTATTCAACGAGTTTCATAAATTTAATATTAAATCATTACACATTTGAGATTCTTTTTATCACATCGCTTTTATTTCAGTGGAAATTATTTAGATAGAAAGAAGAACGAATAATTTCGTTCATTATGACAGACGGTGCACCTTTCATTTGTTGTGCATAAAATATAGTCCCAAGCAAAATTAAACTGGTAAAAGTAGATTGTACTTTTTTTACAAACTATAAATCAAAGAAAAAGCTTCCATCCGAATAAACAGAATATTTTATAACGACAAAATCATTTTTCAAAACAGAATGATCAATGCGATGTGATGCCACATTGTTTGATACGGTACACAGTAGACCCAGAGTAAATGTTTACCCTAAAATGTCACTTTCAGAACTAAACATTACATTGTTGCGAGTTTTATGTGAAATCGGATTACTGGATGCAAAAATTCCCACATTTACTGCAATGCATTTGTGACCGGATATTTGCAATATTTGATTTGGAACAATAGACTGTACAGAAGACGTAAACAAATTTCTTTTTGAGTTCGATTTGCATCCCATATAAGTTATACTGCGTAAAGATGCTGTAGTTGGATAAAGGTCTGTCAGTTAGGAGACCCATTTGTGTCCAGATTCTTCTGTGAACAGAGGTGAGTTTATTTACTTCTGTAAGTTAACATTTAAACCACGCTTGTATATACGGTGGATTCTATATCTATGTTACAGATATACCGCCCCCCTCCCCACACCCCGCTATCAAATAATCAATACCCTTAGTTTTACTTCTTATTGTTGCTCTTGTCTTGTAGTTTTACGCCATTTTTCTTATTATGATATTGTTATACATGACATAACAAACCCTTGTGGGGGTAACATATCCATATTCAGACAGCCGAGATAATTTTTCCTCAATTTCCTTTCGCGAGTCGAGTTAAAAAATGGCCGTCAAAAATGTTCATTCAAAACAAAACATTCCAGAAGGCGGGGTTATACACGTTTTCCCACGATCCCAGCCAATCAGTAAAGAAGGTACTCTCATGGACTTATTTGGACCAATCAAAATCACATAAAGTGATAGTTTAACGTGTGGTAATATCAGAAATATGAAACTGCACATACTATAGGAAAACTATACCTACCATGTGATAGAAACATATCTGCAGCTACACGTGCAAGCACGATGGACACTGTAGACCTAGGTGTGTGACGTAACAGAGACGTAATAATGTCGGAGAAGGAGAACAATTCTGCTGCTGTACAAAGCGCATACTGAACAATCAATTATGTATTATGCAACTTCGCAAGTTCGAGATGGTTTCATCGTTTTAAAGATGGTCGCGAATGACAGGAAGATGACCCACGATCTAAAAGACCATTGTATGCAATTGGTGAGCGAGAAGTGGCTGCTGTGAAAAGGGAATTGATGAATAAGTACAATACATAATGGAGGATATTACTATTTTCACGGGCAACCTGTTTTAATAGATTGAAGAAACATTGAAAGTTCAAAAATGTTTGTGGACTGTTGGTCCCACATTTTAATGACGGCTGATTAAAACAGTCTCGAGTTGAAATCGCCAAACTGCTACACGCTACATTTGAAAATAGTGACCAGAGACGTTTGAATGAGATTGTCAGAGTGATAAAACATGGACTTGTATTTTCAGAACCCGACTCAAGAGAAAATTATCAAGTTTGGATAGGTGAAAACGACCAGACACCACAGAGATTGCTCAGCATTGTCAGGCTGCTAAGGGAGTTTTATACATATTATCGATGGAAAAGGCCTGTTCGTCCAAAGTTACCTATGCTTGACTTTGTTAGTGTCACAGGACATTTGTATCGCTCCAAGGCTTTGCAAAATTTTGTGGAATACAACCTAACAGACGTCTACGCACCAGTACCAGTGGTATTCATTTACTCAATGGTAGCGCACTTCCGCATAAATCCGCCTTCGTGACAGGCTTAGTGAAGGAGCACATCCTCCAAACTGTTTTACATCTTCCATACATCCCTGACTTCCCTCCAAGTGAATTTTGACTAAATCTCTTTAGCAAAGATTTGCCGAACGGTGGACTATTGGAAATCCGTCATGCAGATGGAAGTGCAGTTTTGCAGTGCCTTAACAACATACAAAAAATACGAATACAAAATTGTATTAATAATTGGACAATCAGACTGCGAACGTGTATAGAGATGCATAAATAGTACTTTAAGAGGATGCACTGATATACGTTTACTAATGAAGACCTTTGTTGTACAGCAAACTAATATTCAAAACATTTAAATACCCTTCGATGTCGTTCACGTGTACCTCTTTCCATTCGTCCTTGTGTTGGTGTATTTATCCTTGCTATATTTTCCTGTTTTAAAACTTAGAATATTTCTGATTATAAAAAATTACATTCATTGCAGATATTAACATAAACATTAAGAAGCAACTTTCAAGTCAAATGGTTAAATCGCTCAAGCTACTCTAGAATGCGATAAATAAGTGCATGTTTGGTTTGGTTCTTGTTTTGCAATACATCAACACAAGTAGGTTATTTAGTCTCGACGTACTAGAATAAAGTGCATTGCCCAAGGACTCACCACGGTAGCCTACATGAGCTGATCTGACCGTTTTGTTACTCTAACCACTAAACAACTACAGCTTGAGAAAAAGTGTAACTCTTATTTTCCTAAATGAAATAACTTACGTACGCTAACAGTTTACTTGCAAGATATATATTAAATCAATATTTTCCTAAGACTTCACCTAAATAAATCTTTAGATTAAAACAAGAAGATTTCAAGTGGATGCTGTTATCGAGTACATCTCGACAAAAAAGATCACGGATTTTTAAATAAGCCCCGAAGCCATTTTTCTGCTTTCTCTTATCATAGTTCCATCTATGTTCTATGTATAAAATAATATCTGTGGCAGCGGGTATTGGCGAAACTGATTGGTCAGTTGAATAGTCAATTGCATACTTGCCGAAGAGCAAATATATTTATATCGAGAACTGAGAAAGATCCGCGACTGGATTAGCATAGCAAATTTATGTAATAATATCAATTGTCAGACTGGTCTTGAATTATGTAACAGAAAGAAGCAAAGCAAAACCAAATGTTTAGTAAAATTGAACAAAAAATTCATTTCCCTAGAATACAAAGTAAAAGTTTAAGAGGATCTTACAGTTCTATGAATTAGATCCCAATCTAAATGCTATATCACATGTCAAAAGTATACAATCTTCCGAATGAATTCCAAAAGTCTTGAATGTCTTGGTGTATCACAATGATATAATCCACAATGTCTTTGGATCCTCAATAATCCCAAAGTACTGTTTTAGTCCAAAAGCCAATGAGCACTTTGTAATTCCAAATGAATTTAACTAAATAATTTGTCTAGAATTATACCTGAACAAAACTGTAAACTGATCATAGATTCCCAAAGAAACATGATATAGTAAAGAATAATTGTTTACCAAATCCACTTTATATACAATATCACTTGACCCACAACGCAGTAGATTTTCTGGAAAACTAATGGAAAGATCCGCTAAGTCTTAAGCAAGGTTAGGCATTGAACTTAAATTTTAGCACAAGTCTCCTTTACTAATTAATTTTCATGGCAAACGTGAGGTAGATAAAACTTCATTCACAAGCCTTAATTACGTTCATGGCTAAGATCAAGTTCACAATATTTTTTCTTCTTGAATCAGTACTCCACCTACATTTTAATTTATGGACTGAAATTTGCAGCTGAAAGAACGGGTTCACCTTTAAGTATGACTTTTAATTTCGCCAATTACTAACAAATGTTAAACACTGACATCTGTCAAACAAATGAAATGTGGATTTATTAGTCAATAAATTTGTCAGAGGCTCAGCAATTATGGCGACATTTGAACAGAATTTCAGAGAATATTCATCCATACCCCAAAATGTATAAGTTGCTGTTTACCGAAAGGCACTGGGAATTCAGGATAGCCTTGACCTTAACTTCTACATGCTTAACTTGACCAAGTCCCACAATATGTCCTAAAATGTAACATAAGCACGGCAAAACTTACTTTTATTTCAATGAATTGTTAAGTTTTGCATCATTGGGTCAATCAAAGTATTTCCAAATGGTTTCCAAGTGATCTTTTTTAGGTGTCGTTGTGGATGATGACGTCATCGATGTATGTGTCACCATTATAAAGACCATATGTTTGTTCATTAAACGCTGGAATATTGACGGAGAAATATTCATTCCATCCGGCATCACCAAGTCCATCTGGAGTTGGAAATGTCGAAATTTATATTTCTCTGTCCCTGATTTGAATTAGCTAGAATCATTTTAAAGGGTTAAACGTGGTGACATATCCCGCTCTTCCAATTTTGTTTATGCAGTCATCGATTCTTGACATTGGAAACGAATCTGTTTTGGTGACACTATTGACTTGTTTATAGTTAGTACACGTCAGGAATGTATTATCTGGTTTAGATTCAAGAATTCACAGTGAACTGCAGTTACTTTTACTTGGTTCTGTAAAATCATTCTCCTGTAAATATCGATTTTCTTCTTCCAAACATTCCAGCGTGAGAGGATTCATCTTGTAATGATGATGTTTTACATGTGTAGAAATCAGATATCTAAACGTCATGATAGATTGTATTTGTACGTGTTGGAACATCAGGAAACAAGTAATCATAGTCACACAATACTTGTTTTCGTTCACTCTTTTCTTGTGGATGTAGATGTGAAAGTTTCTGGTCCAGATTGTTTAATATTTCTGAATTCCGATTGGTTAAACCAGAGTTACTAATGTCAGATTTCTTTCCATCGTTTATTCTCACGGTGTGGTAAAGGTACAACTAAATTGATTGAATAACTAACTAGGCAATCTCTACCAAAATTCTCTTTTAACATATTTATATGACAAAGTTGTTTCTGTTTCCGCCTCCCAGGAGTGTTAATGATGTAACTGAAGTTATTTACATTCCTATCAATTGCAAATGTACCATAAAATATAGCCCAATGTGGATTTGGAGGTATGGGCAAGAGATCCAGAACGTTATCACTAGACTGGAAACTCCTTTCCCGTGAATTTCTCTAATACGTTAATTTCATTTTTGATTGAGTAGGGTGAAAATTAGTTCTTGCTATTTCGCAAGCTTTGGACAACTTACATTTGAAATCAGAGATATAGAGTAGAAGATTAATCTTTGAATCTTCTTCTCAGTGAAGTTTTTCTTAATAAATTCAGTGTCCACGGACGGAATATCCAAGGACTAGTTCGAGTGTCACCTTGTTTAGGACAAAGAGAACGAGTAGTAAAACGAAGTCAGGCCATTTATTCTTTGGAAATTGTATTTTATAATAATAAAGGGAATACAAACCTTTATCAACAACTTTTGAAAACGGATGTTAAACCGACTTTGAGTTTGAATATGGATGTGTGGCCTAACATATATAATACAATTTTCACAGTAACGAGAAACTACAATGGTTTCAATTTCGTGGTGCTAACTGAATTTTACCAATGACTTCATATTTGTATAATTTTCTGATACCGATAAATGTTCTTTTTGTGAAAATTTCCCGGAAGCATTACTGCATTTGTTTTGGGAATGTAACGCGATAAATAGGCTGAGGAATGATGTGTCTCTCGAGATTCGAAATAAAGCGAACGTAATTATTGTGCTAAGTACAATGATTGTAATATTGGGATATACAATTACAGATGGTATATATATAAGCAACCTTTACATTTCTGTTTTCTTATATGATATATATGTAAAATGAAGGGACGTGGCTGGTTAGAGGGGTTGAACGTTTTTCTTAACGACCACTATAATTTGGAAAACGTGTACAGCAATCAAAGCTGAAAAGAACAATTTATGCTCATTGGAAACAGTGGCATCCATTATGCAACCAGTAGCTAAAACCTGTATTATAATTCAAATGCACGTGTTTTTGAGATGATATACATTATAGTGTATATTGTGTTTTAGTATAATGTCACTTCATGCCTGATTAACTAATATGCTCTGAAAAAATATTTCTCATAACGACAATAAAATAATGATTAGATATTGTAAGAACAAGAAAAGGTATATAGAGAATCAGTGTGAACAATATCTATTGATTGACCATTGTTAGGAGCTGACCAAAACCCGACCAATAATTGTGTCAGCTAAGGAAATAGTTTCCTAATCGGCATCATTCTCAAGGGCTCTTTTTGGCACATCTCTGATAAAAACAGAAGCAGGATACAAATCAGATATTTCACTCACAAATTATCAACATTTTAATTAAAAAAAAGGCTTGTCAGTTACAAAAGGATTGAGCACAACCTTGTTTCCAGCTAGGTCATTGCTGAGTAATAAATTAACACCCTCTATGGTAAGGAATTCACTATTCCATTAGTCTGAGACTAGGTCTGATGCCACACTGACACCATTTGAGGGAAACACTAACTTGACTTCTTGGATAAAGGCACAGTACCTGATAACAAAAGACTCGAAGAAGCTCTCTGTTTCTTAATATTTTATTAGGTATATGGTTGGCCGAATCACCAGTTAAGTAATATACAACCTTCAGACACATGTTTCCATAATAAAAACAGGGGTTTGTTTGACCAAATCAATATATCGCTTTCAATACAAGACCGTGACATTGACATCTTTGAAATAAGAACAATTAGAATTCTCTCTCTCTCTCTCTCTCTCTCTCTCTCTCTCTCTCTCTCTCTCTCTCTCTCATACTCTCTTTCATTCTCTCTCACACACATTCTCTCTCATTCTCTCACATTCTCTCTCTCTCTCTTATTCTCTCTCTCTCTCTCTCTCCCTCTCTCATTCTCTCATTCTCTCTCCCCCTTTCCCTCCCTCTCTCTCTCTCCCTCTCTCCCTCCCTCTCTCCCTCCCTCTCTTCCTCTCTCTCTCATTCTCCCTTTCTCCCTCTCTCTCTCTCCCCCTCTCCCTCCCTCTCCCTCCCTGTCCCTCCCTGTCCCTCCATCTCTCTCTCTCTGTTTCTCGTGTTACAATTACATAGTAATTCATTTCTCAACTGACAAATATGTACAATAAAAATATGACATTACTAACGAATGACTTCAACTCACTATAGGTATTAGCGATACGTTAAAAAATATCTTGCAGTCTTGTATATCAGATGTATGAAATATTCTACATGATAAACGTTATACACTCATGAATGTAGCGAATGTAACTATACCTCTTCAACACTAAAACTTTCGTAATGAAGGACTTCGAATTTGTTATATTAATGTATTAAAATTACAAGAAATAAGAATACAATAACTATACCCACAGTTAGCCTGTTGTTCATCTCTACGTGTTTAAACAATTTGGTAAATGCCTGGCAGTTCTGCAGCAATAATGCCTGGCTGTACAAATTAAGATCTTTATATAAGAAGTTCGTGCTAATGCTCGTTCATGCATCACGTGCGTCACAACATATCACGTATCGTGTACCCGAGTAACTTCACAACTATTTACAGGGCATTATCTATACTGCATAATTTAAGATACCGATACAAACGTGCATTCACCTGCCAGATATCTTGTTCGATAAACATTTAGGTATATACAGTTTCAACAATTACGAACTTCACTACTAACTTGGGACATACCACCTTCCTTAAATTAAAAAAAAAAAACAACAGATTTTCCACTTTTATTTTTTTTGTACATCGACGAACTTTTACGGGCTTTTACAAATTAAAATTGACATTTATTCATTTCTACCATTTCTACTGTGCAAGCCTACTTAAAAAAAAACCTGCTTGAATATTATTCTATCCCCCGATTGCTCCTATACGAAATCTGATGGGTTGTAGGGCTAGAGTCCACCTTATTATCCTCGAATTTGCATTCTTAGCCTGATTGAGATACAGCAAATGTGAATGGTCAGTTTCAAGAACGAATTCTAGACCATACAAATATGTTTGATAATTGAGAATTCCCCAAACTACGGCGAAACTCTCCCTCTCAGTAACTGAATATACTCTCACTTTTTGTCAGCTTCTTACTGGCGTAAGATACTGAGAATATTATTTCATCATAGTTTTGCAACAGAACTTCACCTATCCCTTAGTCGCTTGCATCAGTGCGGAGTATGAATTCTCCATCTAGATCTGGTAGTTTTAATATAGGGGCATTTGTCAATTTTTTTTAGAGTCCTGAAGGAATTTTCTTGGACATCCTCCCATTCTACTATCGTAGGTTTTCCTTTCCTAGTGAGATCAGTAAGTGGTACAGCCGTGGCACTAAAATTTGGGACACTTGTCTTGTAATATCCTATCAGGTCTAAAAATGATCTAACTTGCTTTTTGGTCTTTGGACTTGGATAATTTTGTATATTCTGAACCTTCGCAGGATTTAGTTTGATATTTGATTTCCACGTCTGCTACGTTACCTACGTATTCGAGACTTTGGAATCCAATCTGACATTTTGTCGGTCTAGCTGTTAAATTTGCTTACTTGAGTCGAATTAACACATTTTTAACAAGTTCTAAATGTTCTTCCGAAGTTTTGGTATGTCGAAAATGTCGTCTACAAAATTGCCCATACATTTTTCATACCTTTGAGTAGTTTTCGCATCATGCGGCAAAATGAAGCTTCCGAGTTTACTAACCCAAATGCCATTTTCTTGTACTGATACCAACCATCATGTGTGATAAATGCTGTGGGGTGCCTACTCGAAGGTTTGATTGATATCTGCCAATAACCACTGTGTAGGTTTCTTTACAATTACGACAGGAGATGCATAAGGAGAGTGTGGTTCCTCAACGATACCCATGGTTAGCATGGTTTTCACTTCTTCGAATGTGGTGCTGTGTATGGTTTAGGTCGTACCGGCTGACTTGATACAAGTTGTATGCCATGTTCCACAATGTTTGTAGTGCCAAGAATGTCTGTCAACACGTCCTCAAAATCATGAAGTAGATTCCTTACTTGATTCTGCTTTTCACTTTCTAACTGCGAATTGATTTTTACATCCACAACCGATTCTCTTGCCTTAAAATTTGGCAAATCATTCTCTCTTGACTGATTTCATTGTTTGTAACCTGGCATTCATCATCATTTGGTTCGGGATGTAGTATTGCAACAGGTACTTGGGCCATAATTCCTTTATCTGGTTTGAAATGGTACTCTGGTACTCTGGTTCCCTTTAGATATATTTCTTTAGCATACTGACATGATAGGTCTTCAGTTTACCTTTAATTTCTATTTTATAGTCTACAGATCCTTTATCAAATATTTCATGTGGACCATTCCACTGCATGAGGCGATTTTTATGGTCAGTGGATAGTAAAACTAACAGTTGCCGTCTCTACTTCTCCTATCATAATACGTTTTGTTCCTTACCTTCGATTTCTCCAACTCTAGCTCTGCTAGCTGGAACGTTTTCTCGATCCTCTCTTAGAGTCTAGAACATATTGGTAGATGGTTTCAGTCTCAGGGGTTGTGATTTCTTTAGTCCAGAGTTCTTTCAATATTGCCAATCGACCTCGAACAGTTTTCCCATGCAAAAATTCAAATGGGGAAAGACCGAGAGATTCCTGAGTTGCTGTATGCCAACAGCAGTGGAGCGAGATATCTATCCCAATCTTTTGGCTTCTCTTCACACATTCGTCCCAACATTCTTTTCAAAAGTTTGATTACAACGTTCCACGAGACCATTACATTGTGGATGGTGTAGTAACTAATTAGTTAATCGACAGGAATTTTCTGACTTCTTTCATAATAGCAGATACAAATTGCGTTCCCATATCAGTTAGGATATCTTTGGGGATACCTACTGTAGTAAATATCTCTAGAAGAGCTTCTGCAACTCTCACTTTTAATGCTTTTAAGTGGCGTTACTTCAAGATAGCGCGTTGCATAATCAACGACTGTCAGAATATACATGTTACTTTTTTCTGTAACTGGGTGGATAGGACCTACAACGTCTACCGCTATCCGCTGTCTATCAATGGCATATTAACAAGTGGCACGTTCGTCACGTAACCTTTTCGGAAGTCTTTTGGCAAACACTACTAGATCTGCAATGTCTGGTAATATCAGCTTGTACCACGGGCCAGAAAAATTGATTGACAATCTTCTCTGTAGTTTTCTTTGCACCAAGGTGACCCGAAAACATAATATCATGACCTATTTTCAACACATTGGTCCTCAAAGTTTTGGGTACTACCAGCTGTCTGAAAATTCTTCCATGATCAATTTTGTGTGATTGAGATTCCCTGTTAATCAAATCATTATCAATTAGAAACCATGAAATATATCCTGAACGATTATTTACCAAACGCTTACCAGTTAAAGCTAGCTCTCTGATAGGTTTAAGTGATGCGTCTTGTTGTTGTTCTAACTTAATTTGGTCAACTCCAATATCTCTAACAGGTTCTGGTACGTGCAACTATGAGAACCCGTGATCTCTTCATTTGAGTCCTAGTTTGCCCTGCATTGCCAAGTTGCTTAGTCAATTTTACCTCCGAGTTGGGGGGGGGGGCCTAGTGGCCGAGTGGTCTAAAGCGCTCACCGTTCCGGATCACTGACATCTCACTTCTGTCTGCGTGGGTTCGAGTCTTAGACTCGGCTAACGTGGGTACGTGTGAAAGCTTGCCAGTAGCTTCTCGTGGGTTGGTGGTTCTTCCTGGGTTTTCCATGGCTCTTCCTCCACCAGTTATACTGGCCGCCATGTATAGCCTACCTTGTGCTGAAAAAAAGACGTTAAACCCTACAACAACAAGAACAACAACAACAACCTCCGAGTTGTCCTTCGCTTGATACCAATCGGGCTTAGGTTCATTAGGTCGTCTCACTATTAATGTTTCCCAGTATCAAATCAAACTGGTTTCTTCGTACAGAGGACTTCCAGCGAACCAACATACAATGGAGCAACTGACTCTTCTATAAGATCCTTTCTAACTACAGTGCAACTACAACCACTGTCTCATAACACCTTGACCCTTTTCTTGCCAACTAACCCTTCTGAGACTGGCATACCAACTATACACTTTTGTGGAATGCCATCTACCTTACAAGCATCACTCATAATGTGTGACCACATTGAAGTTCTATATTGGAACCAGTTACGCAACAATTCTTTAAATTTCCTAATGTGACATTCTCGGACACAAAACATCCTACAGAAGTATCAGTCGATCTAACTTTGGTTTGATCATAGTCTTTGCCATGTGTTTATCAAAGGTAATGAAAGCTTCCGCTCGTGACCTGGTCCGACTGGGACATTCTCTTGAAATATACCATAGCCACCACACAAGTAGAATTTCTTGCCCTTTGTGAAAACCATCTATTGCATTTTGAACTGAATTATGAAATTTATTTCGATTACTCTGATTATCTCTAAAAGAGGTATGTTGTCTACTTACTTGAAAATTACCATGTGCCTCTTGGAATTGTTCAGCAAGGAGTGTGCCATTTCTTCAACTGACATTGAATTTCTTTCTTGACGAACAATGTCAAATTTTTCATTGATGCTAAAATAAACTGCTCTCTTAACATCAAATCTGTCAAACCCTCAAGGGTATTCTCAACCTTTGCCACTTCCATGTATTTCTTAAGATAATTTGCCAATCTGGCTGCAAATTCTCCTGATTCAGCTCTACAGTCTCGAAATTATGATTTTTACCCTCCTTCAGTTAACTTAAACCTTTTAAAGAGTGCATCTTTCAGGGTGTCGTAGTCATTTGCACAAGTAAAAACGACAGACGGGAATAAACTTCCAGTGCCTTGCCTTTCAATGAAGCACTAAGACTAAGGGTTCAAATTTCACGCGACCATCCCACCCTTTCTAGCAAATCTATTAAATCTTTGAATATATGCGTCGAGATCATCTTTTTCTTCATCAAAAGGAGGTAATTTGGGAATTTTAGCGTGTACAGAGCTTGATCTAGAATTACCTAATTCACTGTGCCACTACTAAGATCGACCTTCCTGGTTCTTTCAATCTCTATTTCTTCATCTAATAATTTGTATTGTCGTTTAGTCTCTTCCCTATTTAACTCTAATTCAGCCTGCAGTGACTCTTTTAATCTCTCGTTCGATAGTTCTCTTCTCTACCTAATCTCTGTCTTTCATATTCTTCCTCTTTCAATTCTTGCCTTTTCGTTCGCTTCCTCCCTTGCATGTCGCTCAGCTTCTTGTTTTTCTAAAGCCTCTTCCCGTATTTCTGCAAATTCTATTCCAATCTTTCCAATTCAAACTTAAACTCTTTTCTATTTCTACCAGCTTTTCAATATCCATTTCTGCATAGGTAATGTCGCAATGCGCAAAACAGAACTATACCACATGAAATCTTAGCTGCAATTAGTATTTCTCTACTCGTACGCCATACACGAACCTGATGTGGCCTATCCCACATCTGACACCAACATGTCACAAACTGACAATTACAACTTCAATAAACCTGTCTGTGTCTGTGTACGAGGGGAGTAAGCAACCACTGCACACAAATACATGATATTATGACTATCATATAATCTGTATCAAAACATATACAAATTCACATTATCAATAGTTCATTCAATAATGAAGACATCAAAACCATCACTAAATTCAAGCTAAATTAATATGAAATATTGTCAGGAGACCTGTGCTCAGAAAAGTTTGTCACAGATTCTAGTCTTCACACGGAAAGGGAATATGACATGTCTACACCGGAGGGATATGTGTTCTCACACAGAATAATACTGGTCCACACAGGATGAAATTATGCAAGCCAAGACGAGGTTAGATATCAGCACCTACACAGGGAACAACTACATGTCCATACAGGACTAGAATATGTCTGCCCACACAGAAAGACTTCTGCATCCACACAGGAAAAACAAACATGTCCGCACAGGACTAGATTGTGTCTGCCAACACATGACAGACATCTTCATCCGCACCAAAAAAAAAAAAAAAATACATGTCCACACAGGACCAGATTATACCTCTTACTTGCTTATCCAGTTTAATATAGTGTAGTACAACAGCTAGACTGTCCGGGATTACACGAGTGGCAACCTGGTACACTGTTAACCAAGCTAGCAAGCTACCTACCAATAGACTATTTAATTTACCTAGGTGTAAACTAGTTCATAATGATCCCTGCACCAATTCACAACATTAATTAATGTGAATCATTCTTATCAATTGCATAGTAATTCTTTTCTCAACTGACAAATACGCACAATACGAATCTGACATTACTAACGAATGACTTTAACTCACTATAGGTATTATCGATACGATAAAAATCTTTTAATCTGCATGTCAGACGTATGAAATATACTACAATATAAACGTTATGCACTCGCGCATGTAACGATACCTCTTCAACACTAAAACTTCGTAATAAAGGACTTAGAATTTATGATATTAATCTATTAAAATTGCAAGTAAAAAACTGCAATTCATGCGAAGATACTCACAGTGTTACGTATATTTAATTTAATTGTTTGTCGTTCTTGGGATACGAATTTTCCTAAAATATTTAAGAAAACTTATTTTTTTTAAACATTTAAATTCCTCTAGTATCGGAATTTTTAAATCCCAAGTATTATTTCACATTTTAGAAATCTTTAGTGAAATCAGCAAGCTTTTTACAATGTCATCAAAAGAGGAGATCTTTATTTCAAATCCTACACACTGTTTGAAAAAAGATGAATTGCTTCAACTTCCAGAAAATATGATCTTTTACGACGCAAAAGGTTCTTTAACGAAGCAAGAAATAAAAATATTTTGGTCCAATATTAGGTCGAAAAGAATGTTTTGGATAAAAGTGCCTTGGTCATGATCAGTAAGTCTGTATCAGACTCTAACATAAAAGTAAAGGAATTAAAATTAAAATGTAAGTTGGAATTAGAGTTAAGAACGTTCGAACTTCAGACAAATAAAGAGGAGAAACAAATGCAGTTACATAAAGAGGAAAGAGAGAGGAGAATGTAGCTGGAGAAAGAGGAGAAACAAATGCAAATCAAATTAGATAAGGAGGAAAGAGAGAGGAAAATGAGATTGGACAAAGAGGATAGAGAGAGAAAGAAACAATGCAGTTACAGAAAGAAGAAGAATAAATGCTGTTGGAGAAAGAGGAGAGAGAGAGAGACACAGGTGCAAATGCAAATGCAAATGCAAAAAGAAAAGGAAGAAAGGGAATATCAATTTAGATTAGGATAATTAGAGCTGGCAAGCGAAAAGCACATCCCCACTTTACATACAAATTCAAGTTTTGATGTTACTAAGAATATTAGGTTAGTGCCTTCTTTTGAAGAAAAGAAGTGGACAAATATTTTCCACATGTTGAAAAAATTGCTGAAAACTCAAAATGGCCAAGGAAGCATTGGACTCTAATATTACAGAGTGCACTTTTTGGCAAAGCCCGAGACATCTACGCTTCCCTATCAGTACAGAAAAGTGCTGACTATGGTCTGGTTAAGGAATGCATCTTAAAGGGTTATGAGTTAGTCCCTGATGCTTATCGGCAAAATTCAGGAACTATAAAAAAGAAGCTGGACAAACTCATGTCGAATTTGCAAGAGAAAAAGATCAGATATTTGACAGGTGGTGCTTAGCCAAGAAAGTTGATCAAGATTGCGAAAATCTCAGACAACTCGTATTACTTGAAGAGGTCAAGAATTGCATCCAGAGTGACATAAAGACTTATCTTGATGAGCAGAAGGTCGAAACCTTGGAAAATGCTGCTCGTACTGCTGACGAGTATTCCTTAGCTTATAAAGTTTCTCTTGTAAGCAAGTGTTCCACTCAGCAGTCGTCTAGTAAAAAAGCATACTTCAGCCTAATAAGAGCCCTTCTAAATCTCAACCCTTTAGAAGTTTCTGATAAACCTGATCGGAAATCCTTATCTCCTCCTACGTGTACCTATTGCAAGAAGAAAGAACACGTTATTTCTGATTGCTACAAATTAAAAAATAAACATCAGAATCAAGACAGACCTATTCCAAAAGCTCTTATTTCTAAGAGGTCAAGGTCACGGTCATGTATTGAAAGCAATATATTTGTTGGATCTAGTAACCCCAGTTTGACTTTATTATGGAGAATTATGAACCATTCATGGGTTCTGTATCACTCTTAGGGGATTCGGCCAATCCCATCCCTATTAAAATTTTAAGGGACACGGAAGCTTCTCAGAGTCTTTTATTATCAGGTACTTTGCCCTTTTCTGAGAAGTTTTCTTCTAATGATAGTGTTCTTATTCAGGGAGTAGACTGCAGCTTTGCTAATGTTCCTCTCCATTTTGTAAATTTGTCATCAGACTTAGTTTCAGGACCCGCGACAGTCGGAATAGTGTATTCTTTACCCATTTAGGGCATTCATTTATTACAAGGCAATGACCTAGCTGGAGACAAGGTTGTGGTTAATCCTCTCGTAACTGACAAGCCTTGTTTGGATCAGAAGGTCAATCATATTGAAAAAAAATTAACTGACTCATACCCAGCTTGTGCAGATACAAAAGCTATGGCAAAGAAAGCTCTTGAGAATGATGTTGATCAGGAAAGTATTTCTTTAGCTGACATATGTATTGGTCAGGCTTTTTCTAATCAGGGTGACAAACGACAATCACTTGTCGTCGAACAGGAAAAAGATCCTGAGATCTCCTGTTTGTTTCAAAGGGCCATTAGTGAAACTGAAGTCACAGAAGTACCTGTTTGTTATTTCATTAAAAATGGGATTCTTATGAGAAAATGGAAGCCTCCCGAGGTACCTGCTGGTGACGAGTGGTAAGTGAACTATCCAAATGTAGTTCCAAAATCGTACAGACAGGAACTTCTTAGTATGGCCCATGAAACTCCTTTGGCTGGTCATTTAGGGATTAATAAGACTTATCACAAGATCTTGAACCACTTCTATTGGCCAAAAATTAAAAGTGATGTTTGTAAATACTGCAGATCTTGTCATACTTGTCAAATGGTAGGAAAACCCAATCAGAAGATACCTAAAGCTCATGTAGAAGCTATTCCGGCATTTGATGAACCATTTAGCAGAGTAATGGTAGACTGTGTTGGTCCCTTACCTAAGACCAAGTCAGGTAACCAATACTTGCTGACAATAATGTGTGCATCAACAAGATTCCCAGATGCAATTCCTTTGAGGAATATTAAAATTAAAACAATAGTAAAAGCTTTGATACAATTTTTGTTTTTTTTTACTCAGTTTGGCCTTCCAAAATCTGTCCAATCTGATCAAGGGTCAAATTTTATGTCTGGAATTTTCCAGTCAATTATGCTTGAATTTGCCATCCAGTCAAAAGTGAAATTATAGTTGGAGAGAACTACAAAGGAGAGAACTTTTGAGTCTCGTGATAGAGTTCATTCTGTCTTGCTCATTCTTCAAAATTTTCTTCAGATTTGGTATTACGGCCGTTGCAAAGTTAAGAAGAAAATGAATGAGTTAAATTATAATAATAGTACTCCTGGGATGTAAATAAAATTAAAGGAGTACTAGTATGTTGAGAGAGATATCCAGGTTAATCATGCAGTTAATTTGGTTGTACCTGTCCCGTTCAGTGAGGATGTAAGCGATGGAATGCAATCGGACTCTATTGAATTTGGAGTAACAAATCTTCGGAATTCAGAAATTATGAATAATCTGGACCAGAAACTTTCACATTTGCAACAACAAGAAAAGAATGAACTAAAACAGTTATTACTTGAATATGAGCACTTATTCCCAGATGTTCCTACAAGAACAAACAAAATCTACCATGACAATGGAATTGTAAATTCCACACGTGTGAAACAACACCCGTACAGGATGAACCCTCTCAAACAGGAATGTTTGAAAAAAGAAATTCAGTATTTGCTGGAATATGCTGCCATCATCTACAACGACACCAGGAAAGAACATTTAGGACAATTTGGAAATTCTTTGACAGACTCACGGATGCAAGTTTGACAATCAATTTATCCAAAAGTGAGTTTTCCCGTGCTTGTGTAACATTTCTAGGACATATCGTGGGACAAAGACAAGTTAAATCTTTAGATGGTAAGGTCAAGTCTATCTCTGAATTCCCTCTGCCTGTCAGTAAAAAGCAACTAATGCAATTTTTGGGTATGACTGGATACTATCGGAAATTTTGTTCTAATTTTTCCATAAATGCTGAACCCCGGACAAATTTATTCATCAAGAAAACCAAGTTCTTTGGACTGAAAAATGTCAGGAGGCTTTTGATAAGTTAAAGGCCATACTTAAGAGTGCACCAGTTCTTACAGCTCCAAATTTCAGCCAATCATTTAAACTGTCTGTTGATGCAAGTGATGTTGGGTTGGAGCAGTATTTATTCAAGAAGATAAAAATGGTTTTGATTATCCAGTTTGCTATTTTTCTAAGAAATTAAATAAGCACCAGAGAAATTATTATACAATCGAGAAGGAATGCTTGGCTTTGATACTGGTATTGCAACACTTTGAAGTTTACATTAATTCAGCTCCTTCTCATATTATTGTGTTTAGTGATCACAACCACCTTACTTTCATCGGCAAGATGATAAACAACAATCAGAGATTATATAGGTGGAGTTTGCTGTTACAGGAATATAATATTGATAGCAGGCACATCAAGGGAAAGGACAATTTAATAGTAGATGCACTTTCTCGTGTATAGAAAGATATTGTTTCATGTATACTTTGTGTCATTCATAAGATTTTAACTTATGTTTTTTTTAACACATTCATATTTGACCTATAGTAAAAAGAAAGCTTTATTATATAAATTTTTCTTTTTCTTTATGAGGGGAAGTGTTATGTATATTTAATTTAATTGTTTGTCTGTTAGTTTTAAATTTCTTTTATTCCATTACATGTTGTTGTAATGTAACATTGTTTACTGAACTTGACCTTGTCCAAAATTGTGTTCTCTTTGCCCTGATTGACTTTTTTATTTGTTTTTTTTATTTCATTGATGTAAACAACTCTTCATTATCCTCTATGGGTATGAGTTCATTGACCAAATTACTATGCAGGTAAACATGCTGATTTGCGTCAGGGTTTGGGGGATTCCAAATTGAATTTTATAGGGTATTATGTATTAAATAATTAAGGCTTATTAAATCATGCTAGAAAGTTATTTTCCATCAGGTACTGGTTGTTTGTAGAAAATGCTAAATTTGTGACCTGAGGTCAAACAGAGAACTATATTATCTTGTGACTGTCAGAATTTTACCAGTTGTGCTTTAACATCTGGCACTTTAAATTATATTATGTTGTGTCCAGTTTGGGCTGAATTTTACTTTCTTCAAATTATTGATTTCAAGTGATCATTTTCTCTGGAAATACAAAAGTGCTCTGACAAAATTCTTGGAAAAAAAACATTCATTGGAATTATACTGAATTCAAACTTGGAATAATATTTCTGTGATTCAAGAAGAGACTGTTGATACATCAGTACGATGCAGACCATAACAAACACGTCATCGCCTTCAATTTTAAATCTCTTCGGGACTTGAACTAAGTATTACTCAGGACTTTTTATTACTAGGACTTGTGTCTTTAATTCTTGGATCTTTTTAAAATTTAATTCGCAAAACCGTAAGCTCTTTTTTTTCTTCTCATTTTTCACTTTGTATTCTAGGGAAATAAATTTTTTGTTAAATTTTACAAAACTTGTTGTAAAAAATTTGATAAATGACTATGCTGCTTCAATATCTAGCAATTCTGCAGTAATAATGCCTGGCTGAACAAGTAAGATTCTTATATGAGAAGTTTGTGCTAACGCCCGTTCATGCAACACGCGCAGCACAACATTTCATGTCAGAATTCGAAATGCATCAAGTAAAGGTGTACGAATAAAATCTATTATAAAGAGAAAGAAACTTGGATGAAAACAGAAGCACAGCACGCATAAATATTCATCGAATGAATATCCACGTTAGTATTGCCATGGTGGTAGCATGATGATGATGATCATCATCATGGTCATTGTTATTATTATTATTATATTAGTAGTAGTAGTAGTAGTAGTAGTAGTAGTAGTAGTAGTAGAAGTAGTAACACCAACTACAGCGTAAATAATTTAGTGGTGCCCGGGAGTGTATTGAAGGGGTAGCACCTCTGGTGGGAGAACAGTCGTGCCTCCTTAGGGGTGGCTCACCCACCTTTGGTCCCCACATGCACCCACCTCTCACCTGTGGCTCCAAGAAACTGTAACAGCAACCACACCCCGGTAAACCGTTTCGACTGGCGGGATAAACCAGGTGAGGGTAGCCAACGGATTTTAAACCTTCGGTGAGTCAGGGCTTGCCTACCTAAGCATGTGAAGACTGGATTCAGCAGACTGCGAGGAAGAATCCAATAGCTAGTTCAACGGTCAGAAAGGCGATTCGCAGCAATGCGCTGTGGAACGCAAAGAGCAGGACGAGGCATGAAGGTAGCCCTGGCTATCCACTGCATCCGATTCCATCTCCAGCCGTCTTGACCTTGTCTTGCCACTGGATCCAGATGGTCTTGGACGAGAGAGTGAGGTCGACGACGAGCAATTCTTCCTCATTTTAAACCAAGTCAACGCGCAAGTCACTTGGTCATCCTTCTTCCCAAAGTCCTGTGGCGACGGACGAGCTACGAAGCGGCAGGTGTGCGTACGCTGCCAGCCGTAGCCGCAAATCTGCACACAGGCGGCTCAGGCCATATGGTCTTCTTCACTGTCACGGAGCAGCAATGGAGTTCGGCAGCCCCCTGAGCGACTGAGCAGCCCTTTTTAGGATTCGCACTGCTCACCTCCATGGTATGAGGAAGGTGCTAGAAAAGGTGCCCTAAAAATTGCCTGATCCATCCTTC
This sequence comes from Megalonaias nervosa, assembly GCA_016617855.1. NCBI lineage: Eukaryota > Metazoa > Mollusca > Bivalvia > Unionida > Unionidae > Megalonaias > Megalonaias nervosa. Next base: position 26,329 of record JAECUM010043227.1, read on the forward strand.
CATAGCCAGCTAACCGCGGCTGGAGGGGACCCTACATCAGCGGTGGAAACACTACAAAGAAAAAGATGACAATCGTTCCTCTCACCCTATGCGCATGGAGCGTGCGCACACTTTTGGATGCTGACAGACCTCAGAGGAGAACTGTCCTGATTGGCAGGGAGCTAGCTAAATATAACATCGATATTGAAGCCTTGAGTGAAACCCGGCCGTGTAGAAGAGGGCGAACGTTGTGAAAGGGCTCTGGCTACACCTTCTTTTGGTGCGGAAGAGGAAGTGAGGAGCGACGTGAGGCTATAGTAGGTGTTGCAGTGAAAACAGATTTTGTTAACAAGCTAGCTGGACTTCCAAAGGGTGTGAATGGCAGGCTTATGACCATGAAACATCCACTGTCGAATGGAAGAAAGCATGTCACGACCATCAGTGCCTACGCTCCAACCATGACCAATCCAGATGAAACAAAGGACAGATGTTATGAAGAACTCCACTCTGTCATAACCTCTGTCCCCAAATCTGACAAGCTCATCAACTTTGGTGACCTCAATGCGAGAGTCCTCTCTGACAACATCTCCTGGGAAAGGGGTCATTGGAAAGAATGGTATCGGCCGCTGCAACAGTAATGGTCTTCTATTGCTTCAGACCTGCGCAGAGCATGAAATGCTCATCACCAAACACAGTCTTCTGCCTCCCTACCCGAAACAGAACGACATAGATACACCCCCGATCTAAGCACTGGCATCTCATTGACTACGTAATAGTCAGGAAGAGGGATAGGCAGGACGTACGGGTGACCAAGTCCATGTGTGGTGCAAAATGTTGGACTGACCACCGCTTTGTAGTCTCCAAGCTAAACATCCGTATCCAGCCTAAAAGACGCCCGCAAGGCAAGAAGATTCCTAAACGGCCGAACATCGCCGAGCTGAAATACTCGAACTCCAAATCGACCTTTGTCAGCATTCTAGAAAACCATCTTCAGTACACCCCTCTGGACATCCAGAATGTGGAGGCAGCCTGGGCGACCCTTAGAGAGCTGGTCTACAACACCGCCACAGAGGTCTTAGGGCCTTCCCCCAGAAAGCACAATTACTGGTTTGATGAGAATTGCGAAAACATCAGGCAGCTGTTGGATGAAAAATATTGCCTCCACAAAGCATACCTAAATGATCCAAAGCCCACTTCAAAGAAAGATGCCTTCAATAACATCCGCAGGACTGTTCAACAGAACCTCCGGCACATGCAGGACTCCTGACTGAGTAACAAAGCTGATGAGATCCAAAGCCACGCTGTCAAGCATGATATGAAGAGATTTTATGATGCGCTGAATGAAGTCTATGGTCCATCAACATCCCCTCTCCTCAGTGCGGATGGGAACACACTGATCACAGACAATGAGAAGATCCTTGAAAGGTGGGCCGAGCACTTCAGCTGTGTCCTGAACCGCCCAACATTCATCAATGATGAAGCCACTGATCGGCTGCCCCAAGTGCCAGTCAATGAATAACTGGATAACCCACCAACCATGTTAGAGACCCAGAAAGCAATACGTCTGCTCTCTAGTGGCAAGACTCCTGGCTCAGACTCAATCCCAGCGGAGATATACAAAGAAGGCAGTGCAGCTCTGACTGAAAAGCTCCATCAGTTGTTTCATCTCATGTGGCAAAAAGAGACGATCCCACAGGAATTGAAGGATGCTACACCTGTATAAGCGCAAAGGAAATCTTCAGGCTTGTGACAACTGCTGAGGTATCTCTTTGCTCTCCATCGCAGACAAGATACTCGCCAGGATTCTCCTCAACCGTTTCACATCACACCTTGACCATGGACTCCTACCAGAAAGCCAGTGTGGATTCCGAAAGGAGCGTGGGGCCATCGACATGGTGTCCGCTGCTAGGTAGTTGCAAGAGAAAAACCAAGAGCAGAATACTGACCTTTTCTCTACCTATGTCGACCTGACCAAGGGCTTCGACACTGTTAGCAGAGAGGGCCTGTGGAAGATCATGGCTAAGTACGGATGCCCACTGGAAATTTATCACCATGGTGCAGCAATTCCACGATGGTATGTGTTACGAGTCTATACTCTTGAAATAAGTAACAGAAAAGAGTGTAGACAACAAGCTTTGTAAAATTTAACAAATAATTTATTTCCCTAGAATACCAAGTGAAAAATGAGAAAAAGAACTCACGATTTTACTAATTAAATCCAAAAATAATCCAAGCATTAAAAAATAGAAGTCCTAGTAATAAAAAGCCCTGAATGAAACTGAGTTCGAGTCCCGATGAAATCCAAAATGGAAGGTGATGGCGTCTGTTGTGGTCAGCAAAGTGCTGTTGTGTCAACAGTCCTTTGTTGAATCACAGAAAATATTATTCCAGTTTTGAATTCAGTATAAATTCCAATAAATGTCTGTATCCAATAATTTTGTAGGAGCTCTTATGTATTTCCAGGGAAAAGAATCACTTGAATTCAGTAAAATAAAAATTCGACCCAAACTAGTCACAATATAATAACAACTTAAAGTGTCAATTGTTTGGAGCCTGACTAACAAACTTCTATCAAAGACAACAGTTATACGCTAATTAAGACGCAAAACAGATTCCCGGATGAGGGTCAAAAGTTCATTCTTCTGGAAAAAATAGAAGTTTGGAACAATTAATACATGCTACTCGTCACGTAATCCAGGTATGACCTTGACTTAACTTAATGATTCTTACTCTGAGAAAGAAAAAAATAAAATAACAAAAGTTGTTTACCAAAACTGTCACTGATTTTGAAAACTGTCACTGATTTTGAAACTAGGTCAGCAACTAGATACAGTAGTTCTAGCATTAGTTGTTTACGTCAATGAAATTAAAAATAAAAAGTCAATCAGGTCAAACAGAACTGAACTCAATGTTACATTACAATAGCATGTCATGGAATTAAAAAATTTAAAACTAACAAACAAATAATTAATTTAAATATACATAACATACTGAAGCTAGAGTCCGGAACAATGGTGAGACATCAGATCCCTTTCCTGTCTTAAACGGAGTGAAGCAGGGCTGTGTACTGGAGCCAACACTTTTCAGTCTTATGTTCTCAGCCATGCTCACTGATGCCTTCAGAGATGGTGACGTGGGAATCAGCAGCAGATACCGAATTGATGGTAAACTGTTCAACCTCAGGAGGCTCCAAGCAAAAACTAAGGTCACAACAGACATCATCAGAGACTTTCTATTTGCTGATGACTGCTCCCTCGGCGCTGGCTCTGAAGCTCACATGCAAAGCAGCGTCGACAAGTTCTCTAATGCTTGCACAAATTTCGGCCTTACGATCACCACAAAGAAGGCTGAAATAATGTATCAGCCAGCCCCAGGAAAACCGTATGCTGAGCCAAAAATCACAGTCAACGGCTACAAACTGAGCGCAGTGAACAGCTTCACCTATCATGCCAGCACTCTGTCCCAGAATGTCGTAATAGATGACGAAGTTAATGCCAGGATTGCAAAGGCCAGCGCAGCATTCGGTGGACTACACGCCAAGGTCTGGAACAGAAGAGGCATTAGTCTTCAGACAAAGTTGAAGGTGTACAGAGCGATAGTACTCCCTGCGTTATTATACGCCTGCTAAACCTGGACAGTGTACCAACGCCATGCCAAGATGTTGACCCACTTCCACACTACCTGCCTCAGAAGACTCCTAAACATACTGAGGTCCTTGCCCAAACAAGCATTCCCAGTATCTACACCATCTTGATGCAATCACAGTTGCGATGGGCAGGCCATGTAGCTCGCATGCCAGACCACCAGCTTCCAAAACAACTATTTTATGGCGAGCTTGAACAAGGAAAACGCAACAAAGAAGGCCAGAGAAAACGATTCAAGGACACCCTGAAGACGTCATTGAAGAACTTTGGCATTAGCTATGACAAGTGGAAGCAGACTGCCCAGGACAGGATCGTGTGGCACTCTTCTATCACTAAAAGTGCTGCAGCTTGTGAGGCCAACAGGACAGCCTCGGCAGAACAACGGAGGTAAGCCAGGAAAGCCACTAACTCCACGATCAGCGCTGCTACTATTCCATGTCCACAGTGCCACAGAACATTCAGGGCGCATATCGGCCTCGTCGGCCACCTACGCACCCACAGACCATTTGTTCCCGATAAAACACTGAATGACTAAAGTGGTCCTCATCGACTTGATGGACGAACTACAGATAATGTAATTGTAATAGTATGATCACTTCATTGCAATAAAGTAGTTTTAAAGTTATAATTGAGGAAAAATCTAAATGTAGCTAGTGGGTGCAATGGGACACACTTTCCGCAGAATTTTTCCCCTACTGAGACTGCCATTTGACTAAAAATGGAACCTTTAGCTAATAGGCCTAATTCACGTGTGGGATATGTTGATTTCAAAACGAGGCGACTAACGCACAAAAATGACATTTGCGGCTTATCGCTGTTGTTTAATGAATATCTGTATTGTCTTTTGGACTTTTGGTCCATGACTGTAGAATCTATTTTTGGATAGACCTATAAAAAGGTGTTGACTCGTTTTAAACTCAGTTTTAATCTTGAACCTGTTTACAAGTATGTGGTAAGTTTCTGATTGGATGATTGCAACATAGGTCAGGCGAGTTGTATTTCCACATACGTCAGGTATTGTGAAAAAGCTGCGACATAGATTCGAAATGGAGTTGTGAATATGTATTGAAGTTTGTAATTCCAATAAATCCCAATTATTCTTATTCCATTTTCCTAGTATTTTTCTTGTTTTTGTGTCAGTCTGCATATATATATATATATATATATATATATATATATATATATATATACATACATACATATATACATATATACTGTGTTCAAGTTTAATTTGAGAGGAATCGATTGTTTCATTTTTTATTATAATAACAAAGTACTCATATTCCTGTTTGGACTAAATAAGTTATAAGTTTCTGGGATTGTTTTAAATTCATTCAAAAGAGTTCTGGTCAATGCAATTGTGGTACATCAAGACTGTTGGCATTTCAGCATATTCAAGGCTATCGTTACATCAAAACATTCAGGACTGTCTGTATTTGGTCATACGTATTTATCAGTGAAATGTGTTGTTTCCAATTGTTATGTCCATGCTAAGTGTATTGCCTGCATTGTCTTGTTTTCATTCCATAAAAGTGGGCTGGAAATTTTATTCAATACCATGGATACACCTCTTGAATTACTAGAGTATGAACTTGGCAAACATTCCTATCCCCAGGCAGTGAGATTTTCAGTGTGTATCTTGAAGAAAGCAGTCTTAATATCTTTGTAATCTTTAGAAAATTAAACTTATCTCTTACAGCAGTATTGGAGGGGAAAAGAGTCAAAAGGTATTAGGAAGAATAAGATGGATGGTGTGAGGGTGAGGTCTAGAGCTATATGGGTTGAAGAAGGAGAGAAAACGACCAAATATTGTTGCAATTTTAAAAAACAGAAATTAAATGATGCCACCTCTTATTAAGGTAACAGTTCCTTTAAAAAGTCATTCATCAAGAAAATTTGGATGAAGCAAAACTATTGTATACGAATTTATATACAAGAGGGAAGATGATCATATTGATCTTGAAACGCTACTTAATTCCCTAGACATCTCTAGACTGAAAAATGTGCAGAAACACTCTTTAAATGGCCCCGTATCAAACATAAGCAGTACATTTCAAACTGGAGATCCATTATCTTCTAAATTATCATACAAAGTTGCTTCTGCATGCATTGTAATTAGGATTAAAAGCCTGTCTGAATGAATGTGAAGCTATGTATGTATGTATGTACGTGTGTATGTATGTATGTATGTATGTATGTATGTATGTATGTATGTATGTATGTGTGTGTATGTATGTATGTATGTATGTATGTGTGTGTATGTATGCATGCATGCATGTATGTGTGAATGTGTGTGTGTGTGTGTGTGTGTGTGTGTGTGTGTGTGTGTGTGCATGCATGCATGTGTGTATGTATGTTAATCAAGTCTCTACTTAAACTAATATTGTGTGTAAATGGTCAATAGAAGTTGTTCAGGTCAATGGATTTTTATATTTGTACTTAGAAATTACTGCAAAATACCTAAAGCACTGTTGTTATATTTATTCCTTCTAAATTCCTCTAGAACGAAGCAGCGTGTGGAAAGAATTGTGTGACAGAATGTGTGACTATCTTGTGTGACGGTAACATGCTATTTAGACTGGCAGATGTCGCGCGTTGTAAAATGTATGGTCTAAAACATACAATAACATGCACAAGCCTTCAACAAAATAAAACCATGTAAATGTTTTGTCGTGGTTCTAATTAGGGTGGTGTCAGTCGCTTAAATAGGATAAGTACTGCTTTTATTATTAATTGCGGTAACGCCTTTAATTACAAATGCAGTCACGTGACTCTTGAGCTATAGCAGTAATTAATAAACCAGCTTGCATGGGTCAGACACATATGTAATTAGTTCCCGTAATCAGTATCTTCCATTTTTATATCACCTGTCCACTCCACATTCGCATTTAAGGTACTGATTATAAATAAATATTTTTCTTGGAAAGGTATGTTTGTGTTAGCAGAAGTAGTTAGTAATTGGTGATGATGGCGGAGCATAATACCAGTGAAAGTTCTTTGACAAACAGAGCGAAATGGGTCGAAAATGTTCTATCTTTATTGTCATTTGTATCGCCGTTCTTGCCATGCTCGTTGTGTTTGTCATTTTTAATGACGTAGAGGCAAACCGATGTTGAATAAGACTGCATGTTGTAGTAGCTGAAATCAGTCTTTATAGATATGTGGTTTTCATACACAGATAGACTTCTCATAGGCAAAATTTGACACAGAATAAATACTAGCTGATAAGCAGACGGAAAACATGAAGATAAAAGATAGATTAACAGGGTCTTTAACACCGACATAAATGTTGATAACTGGGTACGTTAGACAGGCGGTCGCTATATATAGGAAAATGAAGAACTGAGTAGAGAGAATGAAACGTGATCGCAAAAAAAAAAAAAAGTTATTGTTATGCACACTACACCAGGTCTGAGGGGGCACCCAGTGGCCGAGTGGTTTAAAGCGCTCACCGTTACGGATCAATGCCGTCTCACCTCTGTCTGGGTGGGCTCGGCCAATGTGGGTACGTGAGAAAGCTTGCCAGTAGCTTCTCGTGGGTTGGTGGTTCTTCCCGGGGTTTTCCCGGTTTATTCCTCCACCATTTATACATGCCGCCATGTATATCCTCTCTGGTACTGAAAAATGGCGTTAAACCCTACAACAACAACACCAGGGCTGATGGTACTAACATCTTGCAAGAACTGTGGCTCAGGGAATTCTGCAATATGATTATCGATAATTTACCAGTTGGGGCTAGTGATAGAAAGTTAGATTAACAAATTCTTGTATATTTTATAGCTCTTGAGACCCACAAACAAAACATACCGCGATAAATTATACGCCACTAATGATGTGCATTATTTTGCATAAAGTGTCTGATTACATCATCACAATGCACTAGAATGGTAAACAACTTATAACATACTCAAGTTTTATTGTTGACAATTAACATGAATTCTCGTCAAGTGGTATAATTTTGCAATCAATTATATTGTTTATATTTTGTTTACACGGAATGCTTGTAATGCAGCATAAGTAACTGCTGTAGACCTGTCATTTAAAAATTTTAGTGCATGTTATACTTGTATACCTGTATCTGTAATTACAGTCAAACTGCTTCTTGTATTAAGCAATCACCAGTTTTAAGCACCTACTCTTTGAAGATCCCGTGAACCACGCAACCGTAGAAATAAACCCGTATTAGGCACCTATCTTGAAAGGTCACTTTTTTCACCTCCAAGAGGTGGCTGCTGAAGACAGGTTTGACTATTACACACATAAATATTACACACACAAATCCTTAGCTGATATTAGTATCTATCTATCTATCTATCTATCTATCTCTCTATCTATCTGATGCAAAGAATGTGTAAAACATACAAGTTATCAGATATCAGAACAGTAACTTATCTGTGTGAATGTATTGCGCAGTTCGATAGCGGAATGATGTCTGATTTAGCGTGAGCATGACCCGATGTGCTTCCGCTATCAAAGAGGTGATACAACGCCACAGATTAAGTTACTGTACTGAAAATGAGCTTATTTTCGATCCGAAACATCATTTCCGAAAAAAAAAAGAAAACATTGTCGTCTTTAACTTTTGATTCCATCCATATACTCACATTATATATTGCATCTAAATATACCTACCTTTATGCGACCGTTGTTAGGTGACGTCATCCTTAACAGTTATGAATCTGAATCTGTATCAGTCACTATACAGCATGTACAGCAGAGTGCCAATTTCATTTCAGATAAAATTTATGCTGGGAGATTAAGACTGTGGAACCTAAGGATGTCGGCCCAAATTTTTTGTTCGAGTTTTTGACTGTTATATATTTTCTGGTGTCGCAGCCATGAAAATGTATTCCATCTTGAACAAATTTACAGATCGAGTTCTACATTCTATTCGATTTCCTGGCGTTTGAAGTGTCGAATTTTTACTGTATTTTTTATAAATCACACAGACACACACACACACAACAAAAATCGTTTAGCGAGTTTGAAAATGTTTTCATATGAGCAAAAAGTAACCTTTGTATTTCAAATTACAGTGTTTAATTGTTCGAGAAACTATTGAATGCATTATGGTAATTACATCTGCATTCCGTTTGTTACGCTTGTGTCTTGTTCGATGCTGAGGTTGAAAACAGTAGATTGTTAGAAAGTGGCAGTGGCTGTTACATTATATGTCGAAAGTAAAGCACCCATAAGTCAATCACTTCGTATAGTGAATAGTAGGTAACTACCTACAGTAGGCAAAATCTGTAGCGTGTTCATTGTAGCCGTTGGTCACGTAAAAGAATTTGCCAAGCAAAATATGCTGTCTAACAGCAACTCGATTTTCACTGTCTGAAAATCAGTCACGTGTTTGTTGTCAGTAACGTTTTGTGTCTGTGCACGAAGTCGTCGGCGGTTTTACGTTTCTACCAGCACCATTTCAAATTCACGCATGTAATTTTTTATCCTCAACAGCTGCCGAGTAGTGTTTATTAATAGTACTGGCACTACTTTGTGAAGTTCTGAATATACAAGTATTCGTGAATACAGCCGCATTGAAATTAGTTTATCAGCACTACCACCTATGACGGTTATTATGCTTATGTCCCCGACAATAAATTAGACTGGTTTGCCTATAATGGTTGTTCTGGTCACAATTCCAGCAAAACCAAGACCAAACGGTGGTCGCGACGGTGATTCCACAGATAACGTCTGTCACCAAACACGCACGTTTATATTTCATTAACAACGCGGTTCTCAGTGATTTCACCATGCAGTTGTTGTTCCGCTTCGATTATTTCCTCGCATCGGCAGCACTGAGGATTTACCATACATCTTCTATTAATAATATGATCGCGTAGTATTAATGTTTGACAATGTTGCCTTTTTCTAGCGCAACACGTAAACGCACGTTTAACATTTTTACTGGTAAAACTGCCATGCAATTATAGAAGATATCAGCCTGGTGAATATTTAAGTCTCCGGCATTTATTCGTTCTGGGGACCAGCACTACTTTGATATAAAACCATACTGATTACGTCATTTAATTGTGCTTTACACGATCGTTTACGTCTTCGAACAAACACTGTTACATGGATAAGTGCGTCCTTGTTCAATGACAGTCATACTGTTCGCTTCTTGGTTGAGTTAATATTAGTGCAACAAAATCAACCAGGAATGCAGTCTAAGTGGATTTGTCAGTGAACTCCACTTAATTGTTGTAGAAACACGCCTATAGTGTCATCATGCCTGATGGTACAGTCAACGACCGGGAATTTTCAAGTGTTAAATACAACGATTCCAAGCTCTCTTCGATTTGGTATTGGTACATAAGGGTACTCCCAGCTGTTTACTTATATTTCGACCTTAACAAAACTATATTTCACTGTATACGGGGTTTATTAAATACGGTTTTCAAGAAGATTTGCATCGACAAGTGGAACAGAATCACTACTGATGTTGGTATCATTGGTCAGCTTATTCTACATTTCGTCGGCAGATTCCGGAAACTCATCACAGCGATCAGAATCTATCAATTACATATAATGATAAATTTAATCTTAAACACAAACGCAGAGGAGAGTGAAATAACTGCCTTGATTCATATTGAGTCCTTCGAACTGAATTTCGTCTGCGGCGACCAATGATACTGGTGTTGTTGAACGCTTAAGTGCACTCAACACTTTCATAAAAAGATATACATGTACGGCTCGTTCAGCCTATTTTGTAATGACAGAGTTCAATAAAAGAGCAGTTGTAATCCACCACCCCTGGTAAAATTACTAACAACTTGAAGAGGTGGTGCAGGCCCATACGCAGCAAATTACAGTTGATGATTGGGTGTCACCACGTATGCAACTCCAGGACCTGTTGGTGTCTCCATTTTAACAACCCTGTTTACCTTGTACCGGGAATCATCACCTGAAAGCCTTTGACATCAAGTTCATCTCGCATAAAGACAATCTGGAAATACTTGACTGACTATACAACAGCGAGTAAATCAAAATTAGTCAACGGGGAGGCCATTTACAAGTCGTTCCGGATAATCGAAGACATTTTCCTTTCATATTTATCTACCAGCCGCAATGTGGCCTCCAATAGTCTTTTTCAGTGTCATCACGGGTACAGTTCCAGCAGCCCGTAACACAACCATTTTTGCAATTCAGGGTGCTGCTGCCGCCAACAGCATTCGAATTTCTGAGGGAAAAGGAAATATTCTACCAGACTTTTGCATTTATTTCACCTGATAACTAACTTTAATATCACCGGGGTGTTCTTTTGCTTGGTCGCATTAAGCTATAAAGTTGTGTTTTGATCACACCTATAAAATTCCAGTTAATTTTGTAGAGAAAAACTTCAATTTGTCTCCGCAATCGTCTCATATTGCGCTCTTTATTTTCGCAATCTGCTTTTGGCTAAGGCCAATCTTAACTTCTTATCTACTGGCGCATCGATGACTCATTCTCCCAGAAGCTTTCTCCAGCAACAGAGTCTTGTCAAAACATTTGCATAAAAGTATATGCCAACCACGGACTGCTTGAACAACTCCAGGTATTCCAATGAAAAGTAATAAATCAGGTACAACATAGTAAAATCTTTCTGGGAAATCTACAGACCCGTGTCGAATTTTTGATGCCGATAAACGTACAACCACAATTTGTGATATGTACTAAAGCAAATCAAAGTTTCTCCAGAGGGTTCCAGATGATCCTTGAGCCGCAAAGAAAGTTCAGGCACTTGTAAGTCGCCAAATATCATCTTACCTGGTCATTATCTCGATTTGCATTTTGAACGCCACAAACACTCCAGTTGGTGCGTTAATACCATGTTGGGTACTTATTTAACATGTAAACGGTCCCTAAATATTAGTTACTGGTGAGAGTTTGTGATATGCGCGAGAATAGAAATAGTGTTGACGCGGTTTCAGGCTTCAAAAGCGACAATAAACGGTTTTTTTGTTGACGGCAAATCAGTTAGCAAAGACATCCAGAATGTTAATGGTGACAATTCAACTTCGTCATCAATATCTTATGTGCGCCAAATTACATCGTTAGCGTTGTTCTTACGGTATAATGTGACTATGTGTCTGGCTCTGAAAACAATCTTGCGGACATCTCTACAAAACCCAAATGTATGACTGAGAGGAATCACACACGAAAAACTCAATGATCCACCACGAAGTTTTGTTTGACGCTGCGCGAATCTACCGTTGAAATTGTCGTTGGTACCCTTGACAATGGTTTGCACAAGTGCAGAATAAAAGCGTTGCTGTGTAGTTTATGTCGTTTTTATGTATACTGTTCATTATATGCATTATTGAATGTATGTTTGATAAACAACACAGCTGGACCAACGGATTGTATGTATTCATCGCTGTATCTGGTGAGTCCTTTAATCTTTGCGGCTATGTCAGAGTTGATGAGAATTTATTCACTTTTCTTTCCATCATTAGAATAACGTTTGTCGCTGAACAAGGCTTTGATGCCACTGTTGACAAATCCAACTTAGACATCGGTAGGATAATTGTTATTATCGTCCTGTATCAGTATTCTCTCAGTTTCCAAGAAAACTTCACATAGAAGAAAAAAAATTAGATATGTCCTGCTCTTTCAGTTTTATTTTCGATTGGTTACGGAACCTAGCCGGGTAAGAATAATTCTGAAAATCTCTTTTCCTTTGATATACCAATACAGGTACGTCAATGTCAAAAAGCAGGATCTGATGTATCTTTGAATTTGCCATAACTTATATATTATTGGTTTCCCAGACAACCGTAAGCCACCTGCCGTTGTCAGATTTGCAATCACCGAATCGGACAGACGTTGATAATTTTTCTGACCGGGCTGGCATTGTTCATGTCGATGGAAGTGTAACATTTTGGTTCAACTGCTGATGGTGCTCAAATTACTAATCGTCCTACTCGATTTCGAATTAATTGAACCGCTTAAAATCCTAGATTTTTCAACCGATCCGCAGCAACCTTTATGATGTTATCAGCAACTCGCATTACTATTGGTTTAGCTGCGCGCGAAGAGAAGACAGCGAGCACACGTGGCTCCGTCATGTAAACGTGGTTCCTCGCGTTAACGACACGCACCAGTCTTCCACGTCCAGTTACGACTGTCATTGCATTTAAATATCAGGCTTATCTAATTCACAGTTGTATTTACAACGTCTCCCCCCGCAAGTTCAGCATTTGCCCGTGCCGGTCAACAAGGGTACTACGACTAGGTGCCAATCAGCCATTAGCATTATGTAAAAGAGTGAATTTTGCAGATGACATTGTAAAATATTGCAATTTTAAATGTGTGTGTGTGTGTGTGTGTGTGTGTGTGTGTGTGTGTGTGTGTGTGTCTAATTTGGATTTTTTACGTACCTTTAACACTTTTTCAGTCATATCGCTGCGATTTCTGAAGTGTGGCAGTTTATAGTGATGTCTAGCGCTGGGGCATCATGCCGCAGACATGTAGCATGATGTCCCACTCAGTCACATTATTCTGACACCAGGCCGACCAGTCCTAATACTAATCTCGTAATGCCAAGCGCCTAGCGAGGAGGCTGTTAGAACCATTATTATAAATCTTTGGTATGATTCGGTAGAGATTCGTACCCGCGACCTCCCGCATCCGAGGCTGACGTTTTAACCGCTAGTCCACCGGAGCGGTAATTTTAAATAGATGTATGTGATTTGCACTGAAATGTTTAAGTATGCTAATACTTGAGTGCATCTGTTTCGGACTTGGATGATTTTTAATGAGGTCTCGTTTGCTCTCTATGTCAGGTGAAACTGGATAGGGGTTGAAGATTTGTTTTAAGTATCGAAATGACCAAGGGCTGAAATGTTGAAGGAGTACCACTTGTGTTTGATGAAATATTTGTCGTAAGTTGAAATTTTGCATTGATGGTTATAGGGAGGGAAGAGGGAAATGTAGAATTTTCCGAACCCTGGTGAGGGGTATGTTAATAATGGCAGTTAGATAAATTTGAGATCTAAATTGGTTGTTAATAATTTTGGGTGTGATTCCTAGGCGAAGTACCGTGTTTTAAAATGACTTACACTGCAGAATCTGACAGTCCAGCCTTAGGCGAGGCGAAAAGGTCCTGACTGGGACGGGAGGTGAAGACCTTAGCAAAGATTGTCTAAGGGACGTGCAGTTGAGAGTATGAGAGACACTTAACCAGGTGTGTAACCGTCTCGGTTCTGCTATAGGGAAAATAGATCGAACCTCAATGCTAAAGGTTCTTCTTAATTTCACATTTAATCTTTCTTTGATATGAGTCTTAATATAAGGGTTATAAATGATTTATCTTATATAATATTTGAATCATGTATGCTAAGAATTGATCATTATTAGGTTTGTGGGATGATTTTCTGCGGAGGAGTTATTAGGAAACAATAGTGTGGTATAAGGTAAGGAATGAATTTAGTTTGATTCATTTGTTTAACTAGGACGTGAAGTCTTTTAACATATTAATTGATTGTATTAATATTTGAACAGTAGTTGTGGGCTATTACGACTATTTAACGTTCAGCCATATGTGTGCATCTGTCCGACATTTAGGACAATATAGTGATTTGTTGTTCACACCGCAGCTCAAATGCTGTCGATCAATTAGTAATGGTAACTAGTTCTGTTGGAGTAATATATTAATTTGCCTGCACTATGTTAATTGTCTATAGAAAGAGAGAAGCTCAAGGGTATGAAAACAAATACGGCATTGTTTGTATCGGATGCAATGGTGATGAACTGAAGCCAACTGGCAGTGGAGAGTCGGTTGTGAAATGTGATTCAGTCTGTTCTGAGTGTACCGGTGAGTGGAGTGTCTGTTTTGTCTTAGAAGTAAGGAGTGAACATAGAATTAGACTGCATTTACTTTATTTTATCAGGAAATAGCTTCTACACCTGCCTAAAATTAAGCGATTGAATGACCAGTATAAGAGACTGAACAACCAAGAGAGGCCACTAAAGGTGGTGGAACGCATAATTAGGTAAGACGGAACCCGAGAGTGTTCCAGATCAAGTTGATCCCAATCGACAAGACATGCCGATTCCGAAGAGTGAACAGCAGCCAGTTATCAGGCTATGAAAGACACGGACAATTAAAGTTCGAAACACTCGATTCTTTATGAACTTTGCTGTATCGATATAAACGGAGCTGTAATGTGCACTTAAGAACTCTGAGTTAATTGATTTATTTTATTTTGTTTTCTGTTAGAGGTGCAGTCGGCAAGTGGTTCTGTACTCAGGCATTTTAATGTGGCGCTTGCTATGTATTAACTGAGTGGCAACTGAGTATAGGCAAACTTGTTTCAATCGCTCATGTACTCGTATTGAAGGAATCATTTGCGTGTGAATAAACGGAATATTCCATCATCAGCGGTACCTCCGTATCAACGAGTAATTTTGAACCGATCATTACCATGGGAAGCTTGTGTATTTTGCCATCGTATTTGGGATGACGCATATTGGTGCATTTGCCGCTATTGCTGCTGCTTGCATTATCAAGTGGCCATCATGCCCACGATGGTTATATAGGGCATTAGGAATTCTTGTTTTATTTGGATAATATCGTAACTGTAGATTGTATGTGCTGTGTGTAACTCCTCTGTACGCGTCAGTGATACGACAGTGGTCGGGAATGTTATCATTGTAGGACGGCGCTTTGAAAGCGCTATCTCCGATCCAGCAATGTCTTCCCTTGGAAAAATTATGCGTGTAATCATTGGTCAAAAGCATGTCTGTGGGTAAGGAGAGCCGTTGCCGTATCCGCTTTACTGTGGCATAAAGCAATTTTATAGGTGCTTCTGCCGTGTCCTTCCCGTTGTACTGTATTGGTGGCTCAGTTACTCAGTCACATCTAACCATAGCAGAAAAACTCGCATGGAACTTATTCAACAGCTTGGACTGTGTTTGATGAAACTAAACACGGCGCGTTGGGAGGCAAAGCTTCCATGGAAATGTTCAAGCATTCAAAGTCTGCGTTGATAACATAGGTGACTTCCATTTTTCGCCGTACCTTGGTGAATTTCAAAATGTTCGTACCAGGCTCTGGCATAATTGTCCGATGTGGCTTCTCACTGATTCCACCATGGTACCATTCATGTTTGTGGCGTAATTGTTGCGTGCTAAATAAGTGCAGGCAGCGTCTACATGGAAAACATGGCCCACCTTATCCTAATTGTGTCAGTACACGAAATGGGAAAGATTTTTTGTTCCTTACCTAATGATATTTGCCTCTGAGCCATCTATGTCGTTATAACAAATCAATGTTGTACCGCACGAACACATAAATAGCGATGTCAGGATTGAGTTCTTTAAAGTTTATGATCATGGTCTCAAGAGCCTTCCAGGAAATTAAATATGACCAGACTTAAGTTTGCACTGATATTGTTCATAGTTTAGAGGCTTAATGTTGTGTTCATCCTCGACTATATGTGCAATTTCCGCCCACTTGGAATTTTTACGTTTAACTGTGCTCCTGTTACATAAAGCTCTCTTACAGTCAGACGCGGTTCGAGTGTTACACCTGATGCATTTAGATCTGCTTTTCTTGAACCCCTTGGTATTTGTACATTACGCTCGCGTGCAAATTGTTTGGACTGTTAACGTTGCCGTTAAAAGCGTATGTGGTGTTTCGGAGGCAGCTGGCTGTGGTTCATCTGTGAGTCCTAATATTCAAGTATGCTGACTTTTCGCAGAGCGCTTGGTATTCATAAACCACGCTGTCGCGCGAGGTGCTTCAAATGAACGACAGTAGGTATGCTGATTTATAAAAGAAATTCATTTTCTAAATGCAAATTCTGTAAATAATTTTGTTTATAACTTTTTCGTTACCGGGATCATAAATCCAATTTGCTTCAATCCTGACTATTATTTCATTGACTTCTGTATCTTTTTCAACTACATTTTCGCGTTTTTCTGCAACCATATCGTCGAGTGTTTCTACAATCATAGATTCTATATTTGTTTCGATGATGAATCTTCGGAGGCGCGCACGATTCAGATGGTCGGCAAAGCTGACTACGCGAATTTACTCCGATACCACATTTGAGACATCGTCGAACACCCAGTCCAAGCGTAACGCTAGCAATGTAAGTCACAGTATTTGTAATGGTAAGTTCTGCCGCAGAATCAATATTTTCCATGGGATACACCTTTGCAGTGATAACGTTCTAATGCCATTGAACTTATATATTTGCAATTTGTACTCTAAAATAGAAATAATCATCTATGTTCTCGATTGATTGTCTACGTAACTTCAGGGGCATGCACTCCTCGCCGAAGATGTAAGGTTGTAGAAGTACTCTCATTGAATAATATTTGATTGTACAACCATTCACTGTACAATTATATTCAACTGTGATAGTAAGTTCCAAACTCTGGGCAGTGCGTTGTAAACAGTTCTTTCACCAGGCCACATCAACCAAGGATTACCTGTCAAATATATATTTTTGTTTGAATATAATTTTCTTCAATTCAGTATGTAGCCATATCACTGTACGCTGTTCATGATACTATGATACCAACTCCTGACAGCCACATTTGCAATGACATCCGATGACGTAAAATATCCTACACTGATTGCACACTGACTCTATATTTTTTGTAAGTGAATCTCTTTACACGAAATTCATCACATTTCCACAATCGCTTAGACTCTTCATCTTCAAAATATTTCACATTCTTATGAAAAAGTGTCGATTTTGATTCCATATATTACAATGCTGGAGGCATTTCTTTAATTAAATTATCCTTGATGATCTTCGTTACTAGTGCGATATTTACTGATCACTGGAGTATTCACTAATTTCATTATCTTCACTGTGATGTCTAGTCAACGGATTTTTGGTTACCTCGCCAGTGGCAGCGTTTTGTCGCCGTGCTGTAGTGACTGTAATTTTGAAAATTAATAATTATACTTCTAAATAAAATTAATAAGAGTTACATAGTTTTATAAAAACAGATTTTGCTGCTCAAAATATGTCAAGCTAGTGTTAGAATTATTTATTTACAACTTATATTTAAGCCATACTGGATGCACACGCGTGTGATAATCGAATAAAGTCATGAAGTATAGACGGTTTAGACTTATAGCAGTGAGCTCTCTCCAAAACTCCCATAATATACTACTCCTCCCAAAGCGAGATAGATCGAGGTAGATTTTTGTTTGCTTGTACAACACGGTTCTTTGTAAATAAATTGCCTTCATTTTTGGTAACCAGTTCCGGTAGACCCTGACACAGAAAAACAGGGCTGATTGATTCCCACAGTATTGCATTTACTTTCAATTCAGTTTAAATCTGCCAGTAAAAAGTAGTACTTTGGTTGATACAATTTTATTAACAGTATTATCATTTGGTTCGGAAGAAATATATGAAATAAGGTTTCAACAACTGTGAAACCCTAAAAATATTCTGTCTCCAATAACACCGACCATGCAGGGATGTATTACTATCAGAAAAGTGAAATACGAGTCGCACAAACCTTCATTTGTATACTTCAAGTTTCATCGCACAACTATTCATTTTAGAGCTGGGTACGGCGAACAATTTTGTACCTTGGGGTTATACCGTAGTATTTCAGAGCAAATGTCAAACATTTGGACTTGCATGGATAATCTAAGTGAAACTTCGAGATTTAAAAAGTGGCGACGGTGTTTATGAATTCTATAAATAGCGCACACACTGCGCTATAGTCACTAAATAAGTGACTATGCTATCTGGCGATTTACTGTCCAGTTTTGGGTATTATCCCTACGCCGACCAGCACTGAGGACGCGTCTGTATGTTAAGAGTAAAAGAAAATAGTTCCAAACACTTGGTCCCACTACTTTGCTTATTTTCATGACTTGCTAAGGTCATTCTAATAGCCTTGATTTTAAACTAAGTCAAATACTTGGTAAAATATATTAACACGTGCTTTTGCTAAATGTAATATTGCTCATGCAGGAGCACGTCCGTTGTCAATACTTTAGTTTCAGAATTGCGTAGATTTACATGGTGTCAAACTCTTCAGTTTCGGAAGCAATTAAATCTTGCATGCAGGCTGCAATCCAATAATGCCAAGATAGCAGTGATCGGTTTTCAGAAAACACCGCAATTTGTGACGTTTCATAGCACACAGGGATAATTTATACATACATGAACAACAGTGGCTGTTACCGTAGAAACTCGTGATTCCATGTAAACGTTGAGATTAGTTTGATCATGAACACGGAGAAAGAAGAACTAGAATGCAGTACAATAGAAGCGATGGAGCTGGAAGCTTCCAACCTTTATGGAAATGGCTTAAAGTAAGTTGGTATGAGAGAACGAGGTGCGTCTCAAAACCATTCTACAAACGCTGGATTATTAATCATCTAGTTAGTAACCTAATTTCCAGTCCATGCTTGCACCAAATTTAAATCACAATGATATGTTTACGTTAATGATGGAGGAATGGATATGCATTCAATGTAATGGGCAAAGTTATCATTACTGGAAATAAAGCGGAGAGTAAAGGCGTATACTCTCATCCTTTTGACCTTTAATTGAGTACATAACTGCGGTGCATGCCATATGCATAACAAGAAACTGTTTCTAATGTCATTAATATTAATTGATTCAGAAAAGTGTTGTTTACATCACAATTCAGTTGCTTTACTCAACATTTCTTTCCAACGCATTTCATGGATTGCAGATGCGTTCAGCAGGGTATTATACTTATGATATTGTTTTAGGTTTATGTTCCTTATTTATTATCCATTTTCACATAAAAGATCTTTAAAAGCATTGTTTAACAGAATTATTAAAGTCAGCCTAACAATGATCAGGCAGTAATTCTCATACAATTGAATCCAAAACCATTTGACTGTTTAGACCTATTGTGAACTTAGCATACACTGACAGACGTGAAAATGTTATGATGAAGGGTTCTACGTATATTTTTACCCTGATCAGATCTGTTCTTTCCCTGCACGGCTTTCGGTGAATGGGTTTAGTTTCTGTTTACAAAATGCATTTAAATTTGTTTTCTTGCAAAGAAAATATTTGCGAGCAAAACAGTATTTCTACCCAGTACCGTAATATAGATAATAATTTCAATACCTTAAAATTATCATCTGAAGAGAAGAAATAAAATTTTCTTGCTTGTCAACATTTGTATACTTTGAATTCCTAGCAATCTGATGAACTCACATTCACGGATACTGTGAAATCACCTATAGACAGTTTCACACATAAAATATACGCTTTAACAGCTGTTTTCTGTAATATGCATTGAGCTTCTGGGTTACACTCTCCGGTCTTGCCCAAGGATAGCATTTGGGCACGCATCCCCTGTGTCACTACTGGAAATTGTCGAGATCCCCAGTCTATAACCCATTCATGGCTCTGACGGACACGAGGCAGAACTATACATACCGGTATGTCTAATACAAACCGTGGGTCATGACCTTTAGATTGTGGACTTACCCCAGAATCATAGCTTGGAAACAGTTGATAATCCAGTGGAGTCGCTGGGGAAGGGGGGGGGGTGCGGGGGTGCGAACCGCACCGGGTGACACCATCAGAGGGGGTGACACCAAAATGACTGTCTATAAATTTTTGAATTTTTGTGCAGGAACGAGGTCTATGGGGGTGACACCATGAGTTACCGCACATGACTGTCTATACAATTTTTGAATTTTTGTGCAGGAAGGAGGTCCATGGGGTTGACACCATGAGTTACCGCACTGGGTGACACCAACCCTAGTGACGCCACTGTTGAGATTCACACCGTCTAACCATGTACTCGCTGAAGGACACGATAAAAGAAAATCAGACACATTCTCAGAACAGATCCTAAGGAAAGAGGCATTCTCCTAGGTCACTGTATGGAAACTGTTGAGGCCAACAACCTAGAACTAGATATAGGTTTCAAAGGCACGAGGAACGAAAATGAGACACATGTCCAGCACAGACCCTCAGTTGTGCCCCTGTGGTACTGGAGATCCTAGAACTATATATGCATGTAATATAGATGCACACACACACACACACACACACACACACACACACACACACGCGCGCGCGCGCGCGCGCTGCAGTATCGTTTGTTTTCGTCGGACTCAGTTTCAGTGGCTTTGGTAGACTTTTTCGCACCGAACAACACTAAAATAATACTACTACCTGTACGAACTCAAATACAATTAGCTCCAATATCTTAGGTTCAACGTGGCTGAGGTTACGGTCCTATCCTATACCTTACAATGGAGCAAATAAAATATTTCCAGAGACAAAAGATGACTGTAATTAGAATCTACTACCTTTAGTAGAGTTATGATTTTCGGTAAGTTTGGTTAAACATAATAATAATAATAATAATAATAATAATAATAATAATGTCTTTATTTGTTATACTGATCACTATCCCATGATACATATACATTCCTCATCATGCGGTATAGTAAGGTGCTATAGTGTGACATAAGAAAATATTGTATCGATTAAGAATATTATGCATTCAGGTCACAATTACTAGCACAAAAATATATTGCAACATTGTAAATTAGAGAAAACATTCAAACCTGCAACTGCAAAACGTAAGTTTTTATTTTTTTTAATTTTTTTTTTATCGCTGTATCTAGAGTCTGTGTAACAGGAGTTTTGTGATGTCATTGTATCCAGAGTGTGTAACAGGCGTTTTGTGATATCACTGAATCTAGAGTCCGTGTAACAGGCGTTTTGTGATATCACTGAATCTAGAGTCTGTGTAGCAGGAGTTGATGATAAAATAGTTTATCTAACCTTTGATAAACAATGCTAAATTAATCATCAGATGTTTTCGATTATCATTTTGTATATAAGTCACACATATGTTCTCATTGTGTGTTTTGTAAAAGCAAGAAGATAAATACATTCTTCTTAATTATCCTTAAAGTGGGCAAATAGTTAATAAATATTCATTTTCAACATTACCATTACAAATTTGACATCTGCATACTTCGTGGGCCGAAACATTGATCCCTGTGGTAATCTCAGTGGATATTTCCTTCAAATTCGAGACAGTATCTCTACAGCTCACAGCGAGGTATGTATCATTAGGATAGGATGAAAATCATAAGACAATGGGTTTCGTAACATTGTATCATGGCCATTTATTAAAATAAACTTTGTAATTAACAGCATCTGAAGCTTTACGTCAATCTTAGAATAAAACTCCAGTAAATTTTCCGTCATACATATTATTTATTACTGATCAATCAAACCAGTGCTTGCTGTCTGGCAGAAATGAGTTGGACGGAGACCTGACTGACACTTTGTAATCAAATTATCTTTTTCGGTAATCAAATTATCTTTTGATAGATAGTCATAAAATGAATTGAAAACAGTATCTTTCTATCATTATTTTGCTATGGACAAACTGTGTCTGCAATTATATGAATTTACACTTGATAGTCTCTCGACTCAAAAAAGTGGGAAACTCGATCTTTTTCCAACTGAACCCCCCCCCCAAAAAAAAAAAATCCATAAGCGTCGTGTGGGATTTGATCCTACTACTCCAACGTGAGAGACAGCAAT
>JAECUM010043228.1:0-37782 GCA_016617855.1 Megalonaias nervosa
TTTTGTTGGGGGGGGGGGTGTTGCACAGAGAAAATTTATACTCTTTGATGAATGCACAATATTCATAGATCTCACATTATGCTTTCTGGACCAACAATGCAAAGAAGCTCAATTGCTTTCATGTAATTTTCTTACAGATGTTCAATTGCGCCATACATTTCTGTAACAGTTGTCGATACAATATTACAGTAAACTGAACTCTCAAAATTTGGTCATATATATATATATATATATATATATATATATATATATATATATATATATATATATATATATATGCGCTATACATATAGTATTAAATCAAAATGTTTGAACTTTGCGTCAAAGTACAGTTCCATAATTGAACTTTTCTTTAAGCATGTGTTTACGATTTGTATGTGATTGTTTTCTTTTCTTGAATGTCCAATAAAATCGTCTGTTCTTATGAGACATATTTGACCATGAGTTGAAAGTGTTTCAGCATTATTTTCTACCCAGCTTTTTACGTCTTGTGATCTACACTAGGAAAACAAATACATGGAAATTATGAATAAATGTGTGCTGTTATTCTGGGAATGCATCCTAAATTGTACTCTTAATTTGACAGACACTGTGTGCAATTTTATTGTTGTGTAATGTTTCTTGTTGAAAAGTGAATATGTAACGGGGGCTTTAAAAACAATAAAGCCCCATTTTTTGATTTGGCGATCGTTAACTAGGGGATGACCTCCCACGGTGTTATTGCCCAGTGTGGACGGATAGATGGAACGTTAACAGATAACTGAGCAAGGCTATTGAAAGAAATAAACAACTATGAGCCCCCTTTTCTAATAAATAAAAATAAATTTAATTAATTAATACATAAACAAAATTTCGCTTTTCAATCCAACAGATTTACATTGATGGAATTTAGTCGCAGTGTTCAGTTTACATCATGTTACGAGTGGTGAATTAGAGAGTACCATTTCCACGCTGGACAGCATCACCTGGCGTCTGTCTCCTCTTGTCTTGTTTTTCCACGTCTAATGTGTACGCTTTGGTCCCCTTTCTGACCCTGATTATTCCGACCTCTCTTAGATGCGGACTTCCCCCTTTGACTGACCCATCGGGTTTCCTTTTTTCTCGGGAGGGTATAAACTGTTCCCTTAATGCCGTTTCTTTTCCTCACAAACCGTGCGTCCTAGCACTATAGCCTGTCCTTCCCTATTCAAGACAGCTATCTGGCCGCTATTCGTTAACGAGGGAAACACAATTCTATTGTTCCCCACGGAGTTGGACCTGACTTCTCACAAGGTAAGAATCTAACTAAAGAAATTTGTCTAAAGTTGCTCCTATAAATTCTCAGTCTCCCAAAGTGTACGCCTTAATGTTTCTGACCAATCGGAAACAACTGTTCTTAAACCTTCTCCCAAAATAATCATGTTTTTCATCAGATTTTAACAGCCTAAAATATACTGCAATTAGCTTTCCTTTGAAGATCAATTATTTGACATAAAGTCTCCTCCAACCGATACGGTCGGTAATTCTATGTACTCTCTGTCACTATACCGTTACGATGACTCGGTCAATTCCACTGAAGCTTAAACGTAGACCCTTTTATGTTTCAGAGATGAAATAAGAGAAATCAGTGAACTTTTTCAAGACCTTTTCTGCTTGACAATGATAACATCAATGCACAATTTATTCAACCTTAAATTTCAATAAGTCTTCAAAATTCACTCATTACAGAATATTTATGTACGCCCTAGTGGTTAGAGCGTCCACCTCGGATGCGGGAGGTCGTGGGTTTGATCCCCGGCCGAGTCATACCAAAGACTTATAAAAATGGTACTAACAGCTGCCTCGCTTGGCGTTCAGCATTAAAAGGTTAGTGTTAGGACTGGTCGGCCTGGTGTCTGGATAATGTGTCTGGGTGGGACATCATGCCACATGTCTGCGGCATGATGCCCCAGTGCTTGACATCACTATAAACTGCCACACTGCAGACATCGTAGCGATATGACTGAAAAATTGTTAAAGTTACGTTAAAAATCCAAATCACACACACACACACACACACACACACACACACACACACACACACATTTATGTATGCATGTTCTTACAGTATGCATGTTTTGATAGTTCGGTGTTTATCTGCCGCTGTTATTCTAGAATTGCATCCTATATCGTACTGTTCACTTCGACAGCCGTTGTGTGTAATTTTGTTGTGTTTCAAGGTTTCTTGTTGAAAAGTGAATATCTATTTATGCATGTTTTCATAGCTCGGTGCTTATTTGCGGCTGTTATTCTAGAATTGCATACTATATTGTACTGTTAAATTTATTTGACAGCCATGCTATGCAATACTGTTGTAGTGTAAGGCATAAGTGTAGAATCTGATATTAGAATTTAATATTCATGTATTATCACTAATTGTTGTTATTGTTAATAGATTTATAATCAGAAATTGCGTTAGCTTTATTTTGTCTTTTGTTGCTAATGCTTGTTAGACATTAAATATTTTCTTCTTCTCTGCCTATTCCACCGTTACAATATTTAAAAAAAAACAAAACAAACAACCCTTAATCTTTTCTAAATTTGACTTGACCTTCATTGCAACGACAGCGTAATAACTGTGCCTACAAGACACACAATATAGCAAACGTCTATTTAATGCCTAAATTATATCAGTAAAAATAAACTACACATGCACATGTATTAACGATATTGAATGCGGTTACTAGAAAAACCGAAATATTGATGCATATGAAACGGGAAAAGAGTCAATAGTCTTCGCAAATAAAAATATTTATCCATCATTATAGAATCGACGTTACTTAATTAAGGCATTACCATGACAAAGTTGGCATGCATAAGCCACACGTGGGTTACACTAACTCGTATTCAGTATTATAACAAAGATATTATTGATTAGCTTTACTTCAAATGTCTTCTTTCACAATTAGTATTTGCCTTATTTGAACTTTCTCGTATTCACTAACTTGCGTTATTTTCTTCTTTGTTCATTTTATAAAGAACAAGTAGTAGCGTGTCGCAATTAACTTCATGATCACTCACGTACGATTGTGAGTAGTATATGGGGGTAGCTTAGCGACAATGGAAAATACATGACAGACACACCCCCCCCCCCCGAGTACTTTGGCGACAAGGGGAATTAACTTGGGAAATTTAACATGGACTGAATGGGGAATTGAACATTGGGCCAATTTAGCGTCAGTGGGACCTTAACGTTAAAAATGGGTATATCAAAATTGGTGTCAGTGGGAATTTAACATGGGAATGTCGCCTGGAGGTCAATGGGAATTGAACATGGGTGGCATTATGGGGTTTATAGGGTCAAAACTATTTATAGGGTGAAATGTATTTATAGGACAAAGGGTTGATAGGGACACATATCGACATACAGAAACAAACAAATGCACATTCAAGCACACAAAAAAGACGACAGAGATGTTCCAAAGAAAGACTCAGAGACAGAATAGAGACTCCAATAAGAAAAGTCTATTGTATGGGTACAAAACATTTATTCAATTATATACATGGGCTCTCTGGCCTGTGCTATGGTCTAAGCACTATCCATTTAATACATACAAATTTTGGACATGGAACAAACCTATTTACCAGTTATTTAGTTCTTGGTTCTAGTAAACTACTTTTTAAAATTAAAGTTCATGCCTTCAAAAAAACATATACAACGTATATACATTTCATTAAAGAATGACATTTTTCATACTACAATTAATGTCCATTTTTGATAAAAAGCTAAAACAAAACAAGTAAAAAACAATCAGATAGGACAAAGTTCATGTTTCTCTCTATATCCGTCACACACGTTGTTTAAATCTGGTCAGCTACCACTTGTGTGGTCAGCGTAGATGTTTCCCATCACATATTCTCTTTCATTCGTAAATCTGCTGTTATGTCCATTGTGCTAGGTACACGTATCGACAAGCAGATCAATGGTGGTTATTGTCTTCTTCCCATGGAGGTACAACGTATGCCATATGAATGGTCACTTTTCCATCGGTGATGTCAAATTTTTCTCTCATCGTCTGCATCGTCGAAGCAATAGCCCTCAATAGTTTGGAAGAAGTTAATTCTGCAGGTGTATTAAACCCGAAACATACAGGAGAGTTCAAACTGACGTGATACATAGATAGGCTCAAACGACCTCGATCTTTGACTTGACACTGATGTTTGAGTTCCTCTAACAGTGAGTCAAATAAGTCCGTAACAAAACCTGCTGCTTCCTCGACTGGAACGACAGGCGCAAATTCTTTAAATTTCACCGTGTATGTGTACGTTGTCGTACTAAATTTTCTCGAAGTCGCCGTCTGAATCATTTGGATGCTAAAATACTCTTTTAGGTCTAATGAATCCTCTTCCTTCTTGGACGCACTTTGCTGTGACGGTATGGTGGTGGTGAAAGAAGCCAATGATGTTTGTTCCTTCTCTATTTTCATCTGCGTAGAGTGATTCATCTTCCTCTGCCTTTGTCCTCGTTCTTGGAAGTTGTTCCTTTTTTATACTGGGTGATATCAGCATGTCGATAAGGTAAAGTCTTGTAGTCTGGAAGTCGTACTGATCGCACTGGTTGCACGTAGTTTGTCATGGCGTTAGTAAATAAACAACTAAGATGTGGTACTGCATTGGTGATGTGATCGTGAGGCACAGCATCGCACTCGAGTTTCTCGTTGGACTTGAGTCTTACGCTCGATACTTGCTGTTTGAAAGTATTCATCTTTCTCGCTTGGCGCTTGTAGTGACAATGAACTATTGGTCTTGGACGTTGTTCCTTTTTATAGGCTGGCCAATATCGACGTGACGTTACGGTAAAGTGAAGTGGTTTGGAAGCCGTACTCGCTTCTGGTACACGATTTGATAGACTTTTTCCAAGGGCCGGCTGACGATTTGGTGTGTGGGTAAACGTACAATCTTGTGCGGATCGTTGGTGGTCACTTTAAAATTTTGATCCTGTCCAGACTGCAAAGCTTCTTTCAATACGCCAAAGTTCAACAGTCGACTGGTGTGATAATTGAGAGTCAATCCTTTCACTTTACACTCCGTGTGCACTTCTCCTTGTGGATCGCGGTATTCGTAGCCGTAAGTTTTGGGACCGCCACTAGCAAAACTTAGAATCTTGTCGTCGGGATGCTCGTCCGTCCAGGCTCCTAAACGGACTCCTTCGACTTTAGGGTGCTGTTGACCCAGACGATCGATGCAGATGCAACCGTCCGCGTCAAAATACAACACACGATCTCCTGAAAGTTCTAAAGCTTCGTACAGTTTTAAGCGAGCATGGGCTGTCACGTAAGCCGCAATGATGACATTTCCAAATTCGTCGGCTTCTACAAAGTTCAGTTCTTCTTCGTAATTGACTAAGATCAAGTCCTCACGAACGACGTCCACGTGTTTCATGTATTTGGTTTTGTCGTGAATCATCTGGAAGTAGCGGGAAGGTTCTGTCAAATACTCCGTCTTGGGTAAACACGGGTGTTATGCCATTTTGCCCCACAAACAATTCAACATCACTTTGGCAAACGATCGCCTTCCTTCGTTTTTCTCGATGTGGTCTAAAGTGATGCCTTCCTGCTCACAGTATTTCTCCTTGAATTTCTTTTGGTCTTCGGGAGTGTGACACCAGGAAGGATAGCCACTGGCTTCTTGTTTCAGTTTCAAAAAAGCATTCACGTAGTCTGCGAAAATGCCTTTTTGAGTCTCGTCGCCCTTGTGGTATTTTTCTGTCTTGAGAAAGTGGTAAATTTCATACACTTCTAACAGTTGGTATCCCAGGTCCAGAGCTTTAAACAATTCCACGCTGACCCACGTTCCCGTCAAGGCGCGTTCTTCGTGAGTGTGCTGACAACGGTGGTCTTGGTTGCACGTTTCAGCACAAGTACGACACAAGGGAAACATCAGTTTTCCTTTGCAATGATGTGGTAAAACGGGATGGTACAAGTTCGTGGGAGGCAAGACTTTGCACTTGATTAATCCTTCGTATTGTCTAATATTGTCCACGTCGATGTGTTCGGTCAGCAGTTGCGGGTGCCCTGCGGGAAAGTGACAATATTCGCACACGCACGGACACAGAGAACACATGTCCAAGTATTTGATTTCTTCTCCTTTCTCCTCGTCGGCTTGGTACAGCAAACAGGTGGCATTCGTCCGTCCTCCGTACAAACTGTCCCGTGGGTTCAGAGGGTCCACCAGCTTGTAACTTTCCACGATGCGCTTAAACTCGGGATGGGTTTTCAATCGCTGCTCGTACTCGTGTTCCCACATTTCCACCACTTGGTATCCCTGCTCTTCTAACTTCAAGCGCCGCTGACAAGTGGCCTCGTACAAGTCTTCCATGGTCCGTTGTAAAAACTGGTTTTTAGTGTCACGTTGAGGGTAGCAGATGAGACATCCGTGAAATAAGCACCCGTTAAACTCGTACACGATCTTGGGGTTATCTAAGTCCCAGCCATCCACCGAATACCTTCCGATGGTCTTTTCGCCTCCTCCGTTGCTGCCATGTTGGATCCATTTGTCTTCCTTGTCGCACAGATAATGTAACCAGCGTAGGGCTTTGACCGAGTATTGACGTTTGACAAAATTGGTCGTTTGAGGGCTTATGACAGCCAGAGTGTTTTCGGGCATGAATCGTTGACGGTACACTAAGGAACACGTTTTGGCAATGGTGCAGGCTTCTTTCAAAGGATCGATCCCTCCGTGCTCCATGAACAGTTCTCGAAATTTTCCACAGCAACGCCGTAAAATGTCCACGTCCGAACGATAATATTTTAACATTTCTTCCTGAAAGTCGATATGGTCCGAGGCGTGAGTCTGGTACCATGTGTAGAAAGCTTCTCGTTGTTCGGTACACATGTTGTCGGGGTCGTAGTAGTGATCCTTAGGCAAATGGGGTAGAACATCATGTTGATTGGCTTCGGTATTGAAAAAGTGCGGAAAATAGCCTTTGGCCATTTCTGTCATGCCAAACGTTTTAGGCAAGCGACTCAAAGGCATGGCCAAGTAACTCATAGAATCTTTAAACTGCACTTGGCCAGCTTGCATGGAAATGATTTTGGCTCCGTTCAAAGTCACTTTAGGACGTTCGGTACTTTGTTCCGTATAGTATCTCAAAAGAAACTGTCAATCGTATCCCGAGAAATTGTGAGCCATCACCTTGGCATAGCGATGAGAATCTCCGTAACGTTCGATGTCTTCTTGGCTCCACGTCTCGTCGATAGGGTCTAAGATCCATTGGGCAAAATCGGCCAATATGTTCGATCCCCGAAAGATTTTTTCACGTCCTCCAGGAATCTTGCTGCAGTAAGGGCAATGAGTAAAGATAGGTTCTTGGATGCACTTGTCGCACGCTCGGTGAGCCACGCAGAAATTAGCAATGTGAATACCAGTCTCTTGCATGCATTCGAAATCGACAAAGATGAAATTTCCTTTCTTCTGGACATCTTCTTCTTCTTCTTCATGCTTAGAATGGTGTTTTTGAATGTAGCATTGGTGTTCCAAGTCCACGATTTGGCGACAAATGTGACATCGCTTCTTTCCTGAACATACGTGTGCCTTGGCACTGTTGGTACGTATGCCTTGTCCACAAGTAGGGCACAATCTCAGGAGTTGACAAGCACTTTTCCGCTGTGAACCTTGCGTCTTCAGATGTTGTTGGTAACAGGCAGGACTGACAAACGTGCGCTGACAAGCACAGCAATGCACTCGTTCTTGTCCTTCGTCAAGACAGGGTTTAGAAGCCAAACATCCGGAGCATTTCGATCCGCAATGCTTATGTTGCTCTCGATTGTTATAGTTATAGTCACATTTCTCACAGTAATAACTGTATGACAGGAATGCAGTGATACTGGTAATGGCATCAAAATGTTCATCGTAATGATAGACGTGAATGTATTTTCCGTCTTTGAAATCTTTGCCTCGAAACAACAGAGGTCCGCGCACTTCTTGAGGGTGCACTTTCAAGGTGCAACGTGGAGCCAAGACGTCTTGTAACGTTTGCATTTCAGGAATGCCACAGGGCGTGTCTTTAGCTAGCCCCGCTTGCTGTAACAGGAGTTCTGCCACTCTTTGTTGTTTGGCTCGGTCAGATCGTTGAATAGTTTTCCAGGTTCTTTTCCATTCTGCCGTGTTGTTCTTGTTGGCATACGTTCGTCCCACCACGATGGCACGGGCTAAACACATCTTGTCTTGAGGGTTGTTCATTTGGACGAGGCTCTTTTTTGTGCTGCGAAGGTTGTCTACTAATAATACTTTTTTACCATGTCCTGTCCCTTGGGGAAGAGACACGTGGGTCATGAACAGTGTTGCTTTTCAGTCGGTGATGTGAAACTTGTCGTTGGATTGTTGTACGTGTTGAATCTTGTTCACGACTTTGGAAGGTGTCAATTCTGCTGGACTGCTAAACTCGATCCAAACGGGGGACTTCAAACTGTCGTGATGAATAGAAAGTCTCAAGCGATCATCTTCTTTGGCTTCACATTGCTGTTTCAGTGTGGTTAGCAAAGAATCCCACACATCGGTGATGAACCCCTCTGTTTTCTCCAGCGGTACGTCGGACTTGAAATCTGTAAACTTCACCGTGTACGTGTAGGCCGTAGTTCTAAATTTTCTAGAGGAGCGTTTTTCAGTCTCTCGAATGTGGTAGTACTTTTCAGGGTTTACTGGTGGTGATGGACTTTGGTTTGGTGTAGACTCTCTGGGTCTAGATTCTGGCTCACTCATCTCATCTTCAAAATCGCTGGCATGAATTTGAGTCAAGACTTCAGCTACTGTGCGAGGCGATAAGTCACGTTTCTGCCTCTTACTGTCTTCTCCTTTCTTTACGAAATGATGCGATCGTTTCATCTTCACTGCAAAAAGTCAAATGACTACATTTGAAACGCCATGGACCCCTATATATCTATGTCAGACTCAGTGTATATAAAGGGCTGGTGCCTTCCCTCTCAGTATTCATTTCACTCTCAAGTCGATCAGCACAATGGAAGAACCCACACAGATCGAACTTCTGATTAGAGCATTGCGAGGTGTGATAAGAAAGTTTTCTTCAGACAAGCCACGGACTACTCTCCCCTCCTTTCGAGATAAAACTCAAGATACTTGCTAAATCTGTCAGAAGAAAGGGCATTGGGCTACAGAGTGTCCAGACCGTCAAAGAAGCAAGGCCATTGTCAAAAGAAACAAAAGTCAAGATACCTGTTATCATTGTCAAGAGAAAGGACATTGGTCTTCAGAGTGTCCTAAGAAAGAACAGAAGCAGGAGGAGGAGGAGGAAGAAAAAGAGGTGCCCTTGGCAAAGGAAGAACCCCCGACACGTTCAGAAAGAGAAGATAGAAAAGAAAAGAAGACGAGAAAAAAGTGAGGAAGAAGAAGAGTAGGAAAAAACTGAAAGTGAAGAAATTCAAAAAACAGAGAGAGCGAAAGAAAAAAGACACAGAAGAAGTCTATGAACTTTTTTAAAAAGTGTTGTGTTATGTTGTGTTGTGACATTGAATTGTAAATATTTGTACCAGAATAGACCAGACTGAAAAACGTAAGTGTCTCCTGGTTTTGATTGTTTAGAATAATAAGGACATACACTCATGCACTCACAACACGTACATCATAGGGTTAAACAAAGGATTTTGAGTTTTAATTGATTTTGGCAAAATGAATATTATCTCTTTTCGAAAGAAGTGAGTGGTCCTGAAAAGGACCGTTGGGTGTTTGTTTTTTTCTTAGAACAAACTCAGGAACGAGAAGCAATCCGCTTTAACTGCATTAAGCCTTTGCCACGGCCAAGGCCTACTTGTGGACTTGCTCTGTTAATGATTGGGTAGAAATCACTAGGGGTGGTATCTCCGGTGTAGTAACAGCGTTGGGCTGTTTGGCTCGGGAAGGTCTTTTTCTCTTGGGTCGTAATAAAGAAGTTGATACATTTGTTTCAGACTTCTTAACTCGGCCAAAATGTCCAAGAGTACCGTTCCCGTTTGAAGTTCACTGTTCTCCTTCTCTCCTAGACCTTGTGTCTTCTCTACTGCTTCATCTTCCTGTCGTTTCCTTCTTGCCTCTTCTTCTTCTCGCTGTTGCTGTTGCTGTTCAAGGAGAAATGCTTGTTCTGCCTCTTTCTGCTGCTGCAAAAATTTCTCCAATTCTTCTTTCTGTCTTTGTTTAAAATCCTCGATGTGTGGTAAAGAAGGAGAAAGTGGCGAAGGTACTCGTACCGGAACAAATTCTTGCGAAGAAGAGAAAAAATCAACTAAATCCCAGTTGAAATCAACCTCTTCTGGAAGTAGCGCTGTTTTAACTTTGGTAACCGCTGCTATGCCATCGCTTTTCGTCTCCAAAGCCGGTGCACCCCAATTCATCGTCTTCTTAGTTTCAGTCATGTTTCACAAAACAATGTCACATCGATTCACTGCGCACAGACGCTAGCGCACCTATATAGGGAATGTGACGTCACAGGTAGCTCTCTTCGGATTAGCAGCAGGGAGGGTGAACCCTACAACTTTGTACGAGACCTTATTTTACAAAAATAAAGGTTCCTACAAGGGCTGAAAAATAAGGTCAATAACGCTAAACCGAACCTCCTAACTTTTATTATTACCGTATAGTTTGAAAAACGAATAATAAATCGTTTGGGTTAGCTCATTTTTATTATTTTATTTTTGACTTTTTTGTTTTTTATGTTATAATGCGTTTAGTTTACTCGCCGGGTCACTCAATTTTTGTCGTTCACCCTCCCTGCTGCTGTGATTTTATTGGATTTAAAATTAAGGTATATTATAATGAACAAATGTAAGTGGTTATTAAGGACATCTGAACTCTGCAATAATCGATGTCACGGAGAATATTGTTCAAAACACAAACAGCATATTAAAAAGTCTTCAGGGTTGCAACGTTGTATTGGATGTGGATTAGCATCTCGTTCTGCAATTTGTACAAACTGCGGTGGGCACAGATATAGCGCATTATTATGTTATTACCGAAATAGGATTAAACAGAAAATAAAAAAGGAGACCCCTCCATCTGTACGTGAATATTTACACAATTATGCTGAAATAACCCCTGCCATTGCTGATAAAGACGAAGATTTCAGAATAGTGGATGAGCGAAAACAAAAAGAAAGGCGGGAGTTGGAGGAGTATAATGCGATGGAGGAAGCAAAAAAAATAAAGAAGATCTGTGCGAAATTAAGATGTTCTCCTGAGGAGTATATGGCCAAACAGAAGAAACGCAATATTGATTATAATTCATTATATCTGTAGTCCTTGGGGGAGGGTGAACCCTGCCTGCTGCTGTGGTTTTCTGAATCAAGGATATTGAACAATTAAAATTTAACAATGTCCATTTGGTTAATCTGACATATATATCTGTGTTGGGGGGATCGCGACATTTTCATATAAATATATAATGAATGTCGCGATCCCCCCCCCCCATGAAGATATAATAGTTATTATTGAATTACAACACCTGTATCTTTTTTATGCATTTCGATGAACTCCTCTGCGGTTGGTGGTTTTTCTTTGTGAATTGCATATTTTGGAATCCTTTTTTCATAATAATCCACGATCATCCTGTATCTATTACCGCCGCATTTGCAACAAATATCCGTTTTACCACGAGTTCCATTTCCACATGACAGACACGGCTTTATTCCTGCTGAGCCTCTCCTAATTAATAAAGTATGATAGCCGCAATATTCTTCACGACACGGTTTATTGCAATATTTCTTAGTACCTATCTTCAACCACGGACATTTGTTTGGTGCAGGTTGAAATGGCATTTGTATATAATTAATGATATTCAATTTTTGAATTGAACAATTAATGTTGTAAATATATATTAGTATAAGATGGCAGAAAAAAACACAACCACACCAGTTGTATATAATAATATATATATAATTTAAAAGAAAATAATTATTGCGGTAATTACGACTATGGGCTGGGTTATCATAATCAGATAATAGATATGTTGTCGAGAGCCCCACAAGACAAATTACATGATCTAATTAAGGATAATTATTATTATTTGTACGAGTATAATTTATTGTTTCTAAAATCATTTAATGATGTTATATATCACGAATACAAGGACGATGCAATTGAGAATATTAAATTATGCTCGAACCTCACAAATGATGTATATGCACGTGGAATAATTGCCCAGCATTTCAATAAATTCTACGTGTTCTTGGCTGATTCTGACTTTGATAAATTCGCGGATCATTTCATTAATGAATCTTCAGTCACTGAAATAATTCCTAAATTTAGATTAAGATATCCTGTGTTCGATCTTGATACAAAGTTTCTCCTCGAGGGAGTTAGAGATCACCTTGATAATCTTGTTGAAATACGACCATCAAAACAGCCAATTAATATTGATGAAGTAATTGATTATTTCGCGCAATTATGTAAATGCGAGCGTGAAAAAGTATTTGTGTTTGAGACAACCAGCGGATATCATATACTCTGCAAATCCGAGCCTGTCACTTTTGAACAACATCGCGATTTAATCAGTCTAGCACATGGTGTTAAACGACAGTGGAATGTTGATCGTCAAGCTGGTCTGCACAGCATTAAGTTGAACAACACAAAATCGTACAAACCCGGTAAAACAACAACATGCAAGAGGCTGATATCACACAATAACAATTATACTGCGTCCGAGCTACTAGCTTGTCCAACGGCGATCCAACCTGTACATGACGATATACCTAAAATAATTGATAACCCATCAATAATAAACCACGACGATATCCCCGCCGATGACTTCACGAGAATATCTGCTGCTTTGACGGGGGAACCCGATCAATTGATCGACGTAATTAATACATCGCAAAACAGATTTACAATATCGAGGAAACCCGGACATTATTGTAATATTTGTAAACGTCGTCACGGATATAATGAGCTACGTGGCTATAAAGAGGATAAATGCGATAATTGTATTGTGTATATCAACGATGACCATTACTCTATTTGCTGTCCAAGAACAACGGGAAAACAAATACAATTACCGGTAAATGCAATAACTATAGATGAGGAGGTAGATAAAATCATTAATAAGACATCCAATAATGCTGAATTAATACAGGTAGCCGAGAAACACAAAAATAAAAAATACATTAAATATCTTATTAATACAAGACGCAGATTCCATTACCCTGGTTACATGAAAACTAGAAACGCAGATCTTCTATATACTGAGTTGCCTGACCATGATGCAGGACCAGGTTGTAGGATAATCAACGATATCGACTATCTCGACGGTTCTGCATGTGGTATGGGAAAATCTGAGGCAGCATGGAAATCGTTGAAGGATAATCAGTCTGTCGTGATCGTATCGTACAGGAAGACCTTTACCGAAAAGATCAAAGCTGATTATAATATTGAGTCTTATTTGGATATCGATGGAAGTATTAATTTTGAGCCAAACACAAACAGGCGTGTTGTTGTGCAATGGGAATCTCTACATAGAATCCGAGGAGTTCCAGATGTTCTTATTGTAGATGAATGGCATGGTATCCGAAGACAACAATTTGCATCTGTCAAACACAGTAAGGAACGTTGGGATAAGTTTGCTGGGCTAGTAACTGCGTGCGAGAGATTGATTGTCCTCGATGCAGATGCTGATGATGATGATCTTATACTGTTCCGCGATAAACTAGGTAGATCAACTATGAAATTTATCATAAACGACTACAAACCCGATCATGACAAAAAGTTTATTATAGAACACTCGCATCAGAATAATCTGTATAATCTACTTGATAAACTAAAAAACAAGGACGCTGATGACAAAATTGCTATATTCACGCATAATAAGCAGCGTACTAATTACTCTGTAGAGAGCCTTGCAAAACAATTACAACATCTAGGATATCGTGTTAGATATTACCACGCCGATACCAATCCAGCGCAGAAGAAATCGGACTTCAGCAATATTAATAGTGCATTTGATGACATTGATATTGTCATTAGTAATCACACACTCGAAGCAGGGGTTAGTATCATTGATGATCGATTCAGAGTAATGTTTGTATTTTCTGAGGAGCTCGGATCTGTTGAGGCAACTAAGCAAGCATTACACCGATTCCGTTGTATCGATGAAATTCATTATTCTGCAACAAGAAAACAACGTGAAGATAAATTACCGTTAAATCGTGAGGCCATCGAGAAAGTTATCATCGACCGAGAAAGATCGATTGACAACGACACAAAAATATACATGATACCCAGTGCAGGAGAATTAACTACACCGTTTGGATTTGCATATATCAGTGATATCATCGATGAGAATAATTCCAAGATGTACTTTACATCGCGATTAATACGCATGATGAAGAACACCGGATATACTATAATAGAACCACCGATCGATGACTTTGATACCTGGGCGCGCAAAAACAATATCGAGAAACCATCAGATGCAGATATCAAGAATAATCCGGCTGTCGATGAATTTCTAAAAACATCTGTAGGTGAAAGAATCAAACAATCTGGTGTGAATAATAAAGGTGAAGGTGATTATTGTGACATTGTCCAGCATTACGATGATTACGACGATCAGTTAATCAAATATTACAGTAACTTCAATAATGTCGTTGATGAACGATATCCAGATTATTATAAATATAACCCACAAGAAAAGTTAGAGCCGCACGAAGCAAAGAAATCGTATCTGAATAGCATACTGCAGTATGATGTTGCTAAATTACCAGATGAGCAAGTAGAACATTTATACAGCAACGCATCATATACAAGAAAAGGTCACAGAGTAATTGTTGATAAAATGAATAACGGACACGCGATTGAGACTGAAGTATTCCGCGCGGATAAACTATGTCCCAAGGAGAAATTGGCTAAAATAAGAAGGTTTCTAACATCGTTGGACTTGCCCGATGTTGTACCTGATGATTTATTAATAACAACAATACCAATATCAGGCTCAGACTTAAGGATGTATGTAGAAAACATGATCAACGATCCTGACTTACTGAAATATTATAATGACCTATTAAGTAATTGGTCTTCAATATTTCCTGAAATAAGATTACACAATAAATCGAAATTGACAACCAAGA
This sequence comes from Megalonaias nervosa, assembly GCA_016617855.1. NCBI lineage: Eukaryota > Metazoa > Mollusca > Bivalvia > Unionida > Unionidae > Megalonaias > Megalonaias nervosa. Next base: position 15,062 of record JAECUM010043228.1, read on the forward strand.
ATATTATTGAAAAAATCAAATTGATCTATAGAGAATTTGGCGCATCACTAACCGTCAACAATAAACATAAAACAACAAAATCAGATTACACACTTAACTATCCTGTATGGCCTAGGTCGGATCTTCTTGATGACCCTCGATGGAGAAATTATTTACATACCGGTCAGGGTTTCTATGGCGGTAATGACATTACTGTTATAAACGAACATTCACTATTGTTGAAGTTTATTATATGGAGCGTCAACGGTTGGTTCAATAATTAATTCTGATGAACCTTTAGATTTTGATAATAACATTATTATATCTACGTGGGGGGATCGCGACATTCATTATATATTTATATGAAAATGTCGCGATCCCCCCAACACAGATATATATATCATAATGACAAATTAACCCTTCTATCCGATCTGTTAAATTTTAATCATTTTTCTCGTCACAATCATGGATAAAATCGAGGAGAATTATACCAATATCCTTAAGATGTATCTTGAATCAAGAAAAGAATTACATAAGAAAATGACTAAGATAAAATGTTTAGAACGCGAAATAATGAAGAACCAAATAACAATTAATCGCCTAAAGAATATAATCTTGGATTGCGATGATTGTAAAACAAAGTTACAAAAGAAATAGAATAATTATCGAATTTTTGTCCAAAAACCTCAATATTCAAATTGAATAACTATTTACATATTATTAATATGGTCGTTATAGGCGAACCTCATTCTGCAAGACTCGCACGAGAACGATTAGAAGCGATCAGGAAATTTATACCTGTTCGTGATGCCGTCAGACAACAATTACAACAACGACAAGAATCTCAAGTCGAATTTGAAGAGGATACAAGGCAGTTATTCAAGCCCATTACAGAGACAGCTAAACCTCTTTTGCCTGTACTTGAAAAAACCGCAGAGGCAACTGGCAAAATAGCGAAGAGGACCAAACAGACTAAACAACTTCTGCGTGAACTTCCCGCTGAGATTGCTGATGCTTTACCGGCTGAAGTAGTAGAAATCGAAGAACCAGAAGAACCTGAAGAACCAGCAGAAAAATCTAGAGAACGGGACAGAATTAAACTATCCGATAAATTCAACGATGATTATATATCTGAAATTAACTCAATTAAAAATGCAGCCTCATTGGCTAAATACGCGGTTAATAGCTTCAATGATAGAAAAAAAATACTGAAACCAAAACACGCCAATGAGAATATTAGCCGAGAGATGTGGTACAAGTGGATTTATCGTGTCCACTATAACACGAATCAGGCCAGAAACGACAACCCGAGATTTATGCAATATGCAGATGCTGTTGATGATTACACGAGATTCATCAGCTTAAAGCCGCAAGAACAACAGCAAATACTGAGGGTGAAGGAGGAACGGGAAAAAGCAAAACCGAGGATACCGTCATATAGATTACCACGGTCACCGGGGCATCCATCACTAGCAGAACAATCATCATCACCACAATTACCTCAATTATTAACGCCAACACAACAAAAATCTGAAGAAGAAGAATTCTATGAAGTTCCTGAAGCATCTGGAAGTGGATTTACTAATCAAGGTAGTGGTCTCGTTACATGTCCGAACAATGTCCTTGCCGATGTTGAACGACTCGAAACGCTCATCGGGGGAAAACGAGCTGGTAATAATTCGCGCGAAATAATTAATGAAGCAGCCCATATTTGCAGACGGTTATTTACTGGTGGTATTATGGATGTTGATGTTTATCAGTCTCTTATTAACGAGCTCGCCGATGATTATTACAGTGATTAATTAAAATCAAAATAATAATAATAATTGATCTAGCTGAGTGTGGTTCTCCGATGACAACCATTATTAATATTTTTTATGTTATTTATTAACAAAGCATCAGATTAACAAAATAACTATTATATCTTCATTTACGTGATCGCGACATTTTCATATAAATATATAATGAATGTCGCGATCACGTAAATGGCTATACAAACATCAGAATGACAAATTAACCCTTCTATCCGATCTGTTAAATTTTAATTATTGACAATCCCCATACAAACCTCATCTATAACATTACAACTCTACCATGGGGGGTTTTTCATCATATTGGCTAAATAACCCTTCTATCATTAATTATCGTGAAGGATAAAATCTGCTTTGGCATAACTGTTTAGTATATACTGGATGAAGGAAATAAATAGCATTTGCCGGTTCAAATGATCCATCGCGATTGTGATGGACATTACCATCATAAAAGAACCAATCTGTCCGTTTACTTGAGCTCATGTTAATTTCAACAAGCACATCAATCAATTCGTCACGAGTTGCATAATAATAATAATTATCACAATTGGATATTCTATCAAGCACCTTGTTAATCCACGGTAATTTACTGTATTTTTCTTTTAACTTTTGTCTTCTAGCATCATCATCTACATTATGTTTCTGATTGATGGATAATTTATCCTTATTTGATTTTAATTCTACTAGATCAGATTTCAGATCACTTAATTCAGTCATCAGCAGATCCTTAATATCGTCCTGTTTTGATTTTTCTATTTCAATTTCATTATTTACTTTGGTCAGCATGGTAATCTTTTTCTTTTTACTGTCGAGCTTCTCGTTAAGGTGTTTTATTTCATTATTAAGTGAATCTATTTTATATTGATGTTGAATCATCATACTCGCAGAGTTATCTACAACCTTCTTCTGTTGTTTATAATTGTTTATTATATCCTGTAATGATTTTATTTAATTCTTCTGCTCGGCGATTGTTTCTTCAAGATTGTTGTTCATGGTTACCTGTAATTCATGCTTGCTGAGCTTGTTTTTCAAGGAATTTATTTCGTATTTTTGATTAGCGATTACTTCATCAGATTCTTCGATGTGTGATTGATATTTACTGATCTCATCTTTCAATTTTGCTATTTCTGATTTTTGTTTATCAATAACTATCTGTTTATCAGCGAGGTTGCTCATCAATATTGCATCAGCTTCATGCGATTGACTCATGACGACATCATCATATTTCTTCCAAATATCATATACTCGTGATGTGCTTATTCTATAATCCTTCGATATTGATATGGCTGATTTCTTATTTCTTAAATTGTATATCTTCTTCTCGTCAGTCAATGATAATGATGTTGTCTTTGGCATACTATTGTTATTAAATAAAAAAAATTAAAAAAATAAGATACAATATTTAATTTTGGTCGAGGATTAATTTCTCGCGCCTTTTTATAACGACATATGTTGACCTTCAGTAATTACCAAAGGTAGGTTGGTCGTTATAAAAAGGCGCGATAAATCCACTTGTACCACATCTCTCGGCTAATATTCTCATTGGCGTGTTTTGGTTTCAGTATTTTTTTTCTATCATTGAAGCTATTAACCGCGTATTTAGCCAATGAGGCTGCATTTTTAATTGAGTTAATTTCAGATATATAATCATCGTTGAATTTATCGGATAGTTTAATTCTGTCCCGTTCTCTAGATTTTTCTGCTGGTTCTTCAGGTTCTTCTGGTTCTTCGATTTCTACTACTTCAGCCGGTAAAGCATCAGCAATCTCAGCGGGAAGTTCACGCAGAAGTTGTTTAGTCTGTTTGGTCCTCTTCGCTATTTTGCCAGTTGCCTCTGCGGTTTTTTCAAGTACAGGCAAAAGAGGTTTAGCTGTCTCTGTAATGGGCTTGAATAACTGCCTTGTATCCTCTTCAAATTCGACTTGAGATTCTTGTCGTTGTTGTAATTGTTGTCTGACGGCATCACGAACAGGTATAAATTTCCTGATCGCTTCTAATCGTTCTCGTGCGAGTCTTGCAGAATGAGGTTCGCCTATAACGACCATATTAATAATATGTAAATAGTTATTCAATTTGAATATTGAGGTTTTTGGACAAAAATTCGATAATTATTCTATTTCTTTTGTAACTTTGTTTTACAATCATCGCAATCCAAGATTATATTCTTTAGGCGATTAATTGTTATTTGGTTCTTCATTATTTCGCGTTCTAAACATTTTATCTTAGTCATTTTCTTATGTAATTCTTTTCTTGATTCAAGATACATCTTAAGGATATTGGTATAATTCTCCTCGATTTTATCCATGATTGTGACGAGAAAAATGATTAAAATTTAACAGATCGGATAGAAGGGTTAATTTGTCATTATGATATATATATCTGTGTTGGGGGGATCGCGACATTTTCATATAAATATATAATGAATGTCGCGATCCCCCCACGTAGATATAATAATGTTATTATCAAAATCTAAAGGTTCATCAGAATTAATTATTGAACCAACCGTTGACGCTCCATATAATAAACTTCAACAATAGTGAATGTTCGTTTATAACAGTAATGTCATTACCGCCATAGAAACCCTGACCGGTATGTAAATAATTTCTCCATCGAGGGTCATCAAGAAGATCCGACCTAGGCCATACAGGATAGTTAAGTGTGTAATCTGATTTTGTTGTTTTATGTTTATTGTTGACGGTTAGTGATGCGCCAAATTCTCTATAGATCAATTTGATTTTTTCAATAATATTCTTGGTTGTCAATTTCGATTTATTGTGTAATCTTATTTCAGGAAATATTGAAGACCAATTACTTAATAGGTCATTATAATATTTCAGTAAGTCAGGATCGTTGATCATGTTTTCTACATACATCCTTAAGTCTGAGCCTGATATTGGTATTGTTGTTATTAATAAATCATCAGGTACAACATCGGGCAAGTCCAACGATGTTAGAAACCTTCTTATTTTAGCCAATTTCTCCTTGGGACATAGTTTATCCGCGCGGAATACTTCAGTCTCAATCGCGTGTCCGTTATTCATTTTATCAACAATTACTCTGTGACCTTTTCTTGTATATGATGCGTTGCTGTATAAATGTTCTACTTGCTCATCTGGTAATTTAGCAACATCATACTGCAGTATGCTATTCAGATACGATTTCTTTGCTTCGTGCGGCTCTAACTTTTCTTGTGGGTTATATTTATAATAATCTGGATATCGTTCATCAACGACATTATTGAAGTTACTGTAATATTTGATTAACTGATCGTCGTAATCATCGTAATGCTGGACAATGTCACAATAATCACCTTCACCTTTATTATTCACACCAGATTGTTTGATTCTTTCACCTACAGATGTTTTTAGAAATTCATCGACAGCCGGATTATTCTTGATATCTGCATCTGATGGTTTCTCGATATTGTTTTTGCGCGCCCAGGTATCAAAGTCATCGATCGGTGGTTCTATTATAGTATATCCGGTGTTCTTCATCATGCGTATTAATCGCGATGTAAAGTACATCTTGGAATTATTCTCATCGATGATATCACTGATATATGCAAATCCAAACGGTGTAGTTAATTCTCCTGCACTGGGTATCATGTATATTTTTGTGTCGTTGTCAATCGATCTTTCTCGGTCGATGATAACTTTCTCGATGGCCTCACGATTTAACGGTAATTTATCTTCACGTTGTTTTCTTGTTGCAGAATAATGAATTTCATCGATGCAACGGAATCGGTGTAATGCTTGCTTAGTTGCCTCAACAGATCCGAGCTCCTCAGAAAATACAAACATTACTCTGAATCGATCATCAATGATACTAACCCCTGCTTCGAGTGTGTGATTACTAATGACAATATCAATGTCATCAAATGCACTATTAATATTGCTGAAGTCCGATTTCTTCTGCGCTGGATTGGTATCGGCGTGGTAATATCTAACACGATATCCTAGATGTTGTAATTGTTTTGCAAGGCTCTCTACAGAGTAATTAGTACGCTGCTTATTATGCGTGAATATAGCAATTTTGTCATCAGCGTCCTTGTTTTTTAGTTTATCAAGTAGATTATACAGATTATTCTGATGCGAGTGTTCTATAATAAACTTTTTGTCATGATCGGGTTTGTAGTCGTTTATGATAAATTTCATAGTTGATCTACCTAGTTTATCGCGGAACAGTATAAGATCATCATCATCAGCATCTGCATCGAGGACAATCAATCTCTCGCACGCAGTTACTAGCCCAGCAAACTTATCCCAACGTTCCTTACTGTGTTTGACAGATGCAAATTGTTGTCTTCGGATACCATGCCATTCATCTACAATAAGAACATCTGGAACTCCTCGGATTCTATGTAGAGATTCCCATTGCACAACAACACGCCTGTTTGTGTTTGGCTCAAAATTAATACTTCCGTCGATATCCAAATAAGACTCAATATTATAATCAGCTTTGATCTTTTCGGTAAAGGTCTTCCTGTACGATACGATCACGACAGACTGATTATCCTTCAACGATTTCCATGCTGCCTCAGATTTTCCCATACCACATGCAGAACCGTCGAGATAGTCGATATCGTTGATTATCCTACAACCTGGTCCTGCATCATGGTCAGGCAACTCAGTATATAGAAGATCTGCGTTTCTAGTTTTCATGTAACCAGGGTAATGGAATCTGCGTCTTGTATTAATAAGATATTTAATGTATTTTTTATTTTTGTGTTTCTCGGCTACCTGTATTAATTCAGCATTATTGGATGTCTTATTAATGATTTTATCTACCTCCTCATCTATAGTTATTGCATTTACCGGTAATTGTATTTGTTTTCCCGTTGTTCTTGGACAGCAAATAGAGTAATGGTCATCGTTGATATACACAATACAATTATCGCATTTATCCTCTTTATAGCCACGTAGCTCATTATATCCGTGACGACGTTTACAAATATTACAATAATGTCCGGGTTTCCTCGATATTGTAAATCTGTTTTGCGATGTATTAATTACGTCGATCAATTGATCGGGTTCCCCCGTCAAAGCAGCAGATATTCTCGTGAAGTCATCGGCGGGGATATCGTCGTGGTTTATTATTGATGGGTTATCAATTATTTTAGGTATATCGTCATGTACAGGTTGGATCGCCGTTGGACAAGCTAGTAGCTCGGACGCAGTATAATTGTTATTGTGTGATATCAGCCTCTTGCATGTTGTTGTTTTACCGGGTTTGTACGATTTTGTGTTGTTCAACTTAATGCTGTGCAGACCAGCTTGACGATCAACATTCCACTGTCGTTTAACACCATGTGCTAGACTGATTAAATCGCGATGTTGTTCAAAAGTGACAGGCTCGGATTTGCAGAGTATATGATATCCGCTGGTTGTCTCAAACACAAATACTTTTTCACGCTCGCATTTACATAATTGCGCGAAATAATCAATTACTTCATCAATATTAATTGGCTGTTTTGATGGTCGTATTTCAACAAGATTATCAAGGTGATCTCTAACTCCCTCGAGGAGAAACTTTGTATCAAGATCGAACACAGGATATCTTAATCTAAATTTAGGAATTATTTCAGTGACTGAAGATTCATTAATGAAATGATCCGCGAATTTATCAAAGTCAGAATCAGCCAAGAACACGTAGAATTTATTGAAATGCTGGGCAATTATTCCACGTGCATATACATCATTTGTGAGGTTCGAGCATAATTTAATATTCTCAATTGCATCGTCCTTGTATTCGTGATATATAACATCATTAAATGATTTTAGAAACAATAAATTATACTCGTACAAATAATAATAATTATCCTTAATTAGATCATGTAATTTGTCTTGTGGGGCTCTCGACAACATATCTATTATCTGATTATGATAACCCAGCCCATAGTCGTAATTACCGCAATAATTATTTTCTTTTAAATTATATATATATTATTATATACAACTGGTGTGGTTGTGTTTTTTTCTGCCATCTTATACTAATATATATTTACAACATTAATTGTTCAATTCAAAAATTGAATATCATTAATTATATACAAATGCCATTTCAACCTGCACCAAACAAATGTCCGTGGTTGAAGATAGGTACTAAGAAATATTGCAATAAACCGTGTCGTGAAGAATATTGCGGCTATCATACTTTATTAATTAGGAGAGGCTCAGCAGGAATAAAGCCGTGTCTGTCATGTGGAAATGGAACTCGTGGTAAAACGGATATTTGTTGCAAATGCGGCGGTAATAGATACAGGATGATCGTGGATTATTATGAAAAAAGGATTCCAAAATATGCAATTCACAAAGAAAAACCACCAACCGCAGAGGAGTTCATCGAAATGCATAAAAAAGATACAGGTGTTGTAATTCAATAATAACTATTATATCTTCATGGGGGGGGGGGATCGCGACATTCATTATATATTTATATGAAAATGTCGCGATCCCCCCAACACAGATATATATGTCAGATTAACCAAATGGACATTGTTAAATTTTAATTGTTCAATATCCTTGATTCAGAAAACCACAGCAGCAGGCAGGGTTCACCCTCCCCCAAGGACTACAGATATAATGAATTATAATCAATATTGCGTTTCTTCTGTTTGGCCATATACTCCTCAGGAGAACATCTTAATTTCGCACAGATCTTCTTTATTTTTTTTGCTTCCTCCATCGCATTATACTCCTCCAACTCCCGCCTTTCTTTTTGTTTTCGCTCATCCACTATTCTGAAATCTTCGTCTTTATCAGCAATGGCAGGGGTTATTTCAGCATAATTGTGTAAATATTCACGTACAGATGGAGGGGTCTCCTTTTTTATTTTCTGTTTAATCCTATTTCGGTAATAACATAATAATGCGCTATATCTGTGCCCACCGCAGTTTGTACAAATTGCAGAACGAGATGCTAATCCACATCCAATACAACGTTGCAACCCTGAAGACTTTTTAATATGCTGTTTGTGTTTTGAACAATATTCTCCGTGACATCGATTATTGCAGAGTTCAGATGTCCTTAATAACCACTTACATTTGTTCATTATAATATACCTTAATTTTAAATCCAATAAAATCACAGCAGCAGGGAGGGTGAACGACAAAAATTGAGTGACCCGGCGAGTAAACTAAACGCATTATAACATAAAAAACAAAAAAGTCAAAAATAAAATAATAAAAATGAGCTAACCCAAACGATTTATTATTCGTTTTTCAAACTATACGGTAATAATAAAAGTTAGGAGGTTCGGTTTAGCGTTATTGACCTTATTTTTCAGCCCTTGTAGGAACCTTTATTTTTGTAAAATAAGGTCTCGTACAAAGTTGTAGGGTTCACCCTCCCTGCTGCTGGATTGGAAGAGACACTCTGCGAAGTGACTGAATTTTGTAACGCGTGTTGGGATTGGTGAATAATTTCAATCCGTTTCGATCCGCTCTTCCACTATAAATAAACGCGGTTCACTTCATTCCCTTCACCTGTTCTCGTCACAAAGATGTGGACCAACGTTGAATCGTCTACCCTCGTATCGTCGATGCTGTTCCGTACGGACTTACCTATGTATGTGAGATCATCATGGAGAATCGTTAGGATCACCGAGACAAGCGTTTGGAAAAGAAGGACCTATGTGGAAAGACAAGACTGTCTGAAGCGAGTCCTGATTTATGGACCAGAGGTTAGACGAAGTTTGAGAAAGAGAAGAAGATCTATGCGATGCCCTCTATGTTAACGAAATGGTGTTAACATAACAAACAAAGGCCCTTTTCAGGGCCACTCCACTGCCTCGAAAAGATTTATTCTTTCTTGCCTATATGTTATATGTGTGTTGTATATGTCTCTGTCTCTCTATTGTATTTGTCCCTACCTAGAGTAGCTACGCGTATTCAGGTCAGCCACTTGCCACATTGTTGCAAGTGTTCAGTACCGTGACGTCACCCTACCTGTTCCATTCCTCTTGTCCCTATACATTCCCTATGTTAAATTTCCATCGACGCTATACAGTCCCAGGGTGTGCTTTTGACGCTATAAATCGTGACGCTATACAGTCCAAGGGGTGGGTGGAGTGGGGTCTGTAATGCTAATTCCCATTGACACTATTCTATCCCACTACACTACTATCGAGTATTCCAAATAAATTCCAGTGGTGTTCTGAATGAAATCAACTTTTGAATGACAATAGCCCAGATTAATGTTGATGTTCTAAAAGGTTCGATGTATCACAATGATATAGTCCAGGTTATACTTGAATGAATTCATAATAATCCCAAAAGAGTGGTTTTGTCCCAAAGTAATGTTGAGCACTTTGCAATTCAATTGAATAATTTAAATAAATAAATCCTTTCGAATTTTAACTGAACAAAACTAAAATTGATTCCTCTAAAGATTAATGTTATGATAGGAATACAGATTTATGTTTTTACTTCTCCCTTATATATAAACCTAAGACAATATGAGGACCAGGATGAAGGTCAAAAGTTCAATTCTTGAACATTCTAAATTGTCCACAAGGTCAGGTCTATTACTAAACTTTTAACACAGAACGTGGCAAACATCAGGTACACCATCTTTTCCCAAGGGGAATACCAATATCCTGAACTCAGATCCAAGTAAACATGTTTTCATCCAAATAGTAATAATCATAATAAATACTCTACAATCATAGGTAAGATTTAGCTATATAATATGTTGTTTACAAAAAAGACATTGGTCAGGTAGGTTCAACTCCTACCCTCATTTATGGACAAAGGTCGCTCACACAGTATAAATTAAATATACATAACATTATGCACCATCGAAAGTAGGCAGCTGATACAACGGCTGCTCCCATGTGCTAGAACAATTAGCCTGAACCAAACCAAAGCGCACTAACTTTAGCAGTTATTAAAACGTGAAATGAATTTTGCCAGATTAGACAATATCATCTGAAACTACAGTTAATGAATTAAATTATAGATAAAGAGTACAAATATTATTAGCTCATTTTTTGTCTTCTATTTTTTACTTGAAGTCGAGGAGGTGAAAATAACCATACCGAGCTAGCAGTCTTTTGAAAGGTGCACACCCAAAGTAAGGTCAAGCTGTATACTCAATAACTAAATTAGACCCATTACTCATACACTAAAAATGGGAGAACTGTCCAAGAGTATTCTATGTTCTCCGTGAACATTTCATGAGTGTCCAGATACTCCGTGTTTTCTCCATGATGCATTTTAGATCATGGAAAAGTCATGAAATTCATCAAAAACTGGTCTTCGTGTTATTTATGTAATCCATGTCATCACGAACAGTCTGCGGGCTATTCCATACTCTCCATGAACAAATAACAAGTGTTCAAATCCTTCATGTTTTTGTTTTTTTTCCATGGTGCATTATTTTACAAAGATTTTGGAGAAATCATGCAAGTCATGGTAATAAGAAGTGCAACTCCAAGGTTAGAGAATGTGAATCATCGGACAGAGGAGTTTATTTTGGATAATGGTTCCTATTTTTGCTTCCGGTCAGTACTAGGATAATATTAAGGAGATTAGAAATCGATACACTCAGGAAGAATATGTCCTACTGTCCGTGGACACTGACACGGTATATACTATGGCTGTAATTCACCTTTCAATAGGTATGCATGAATAAGGCACGTGTCCTACTTGCAATCAGCACAGTACAGCCTCATCTGTAAATTGTTCCATATGAGTGACGACACCTTCCAATGATGACTTTTATGTTCCAAATCTTGTTTTTAGAGTTTTTATTCCATATGTGTTTTGACTTATATAGAATATGCTATTGTACGTATATAACATTTGATGTCAGTATATTAAATTTTCCTTTAGCAAATAGATTACCTTGGGTCAACACTGACTTCTTTATCTGATTTTTGAATAATCTTAAGACCAGTTAGATTATATAATACACTTACTTTTCCAGGTTCTGTTTTGAAAATTCCATATATTTTTGTCACGTATATAGAACACGCCATTGTACCAATATAATAGTTGACACCAGTATGCAGTTTTTAATAGATTCATATCTTGGATTTAAAAAGGGGGGGGGGACGTGTTTCATGAGGTTTGCATTTGTAGTCTTTCTTTTCTCCAATAAAAGTTTAAATTCCGGTATAAGAGTAATATCAATAGTTGCATGGGCCACTTGAGAGACGAACTGGAATTTACATTATCCCACAGACTTACATAGAGAAGCACTTGAGGGTCAAATGGTGTGTGTGTGTGTGTGTGTGTGTGTGTGTGTGTGTTATCATGGTCCATAAGATTAATACTGTGGGTAAAGGGTAATGTTGTTAGAAGTCATTGATCTCAAATGTATTTCCTTGTTAAAATTATCTATAATGGCGATTGATAGTCAAAGGGAAATCCATTTTAATTTGGGGATTGTAAGGGACAGTTTCCATTTTGAAAATTGTATAGAGCCTTATGGGAAATGTAATGTTAAAATTTCTTACTATACAATCCATTACACACCTACTAACAATGAAGAGGGTAGGAGTGCTTTTGCATGCGCTATACCCCAGCACAAACACACAATATCACACGTGTCAGAGTGTTTATAGAAGCGCTATACTTACATGCATAAAAATAGGGGGCTGCGCAAAATGGAATGTTAAATACTATATTACACATCTTTTTATTACAAACAAAATACAATCCCCTACTATCCAACGAATGGGGTAGGAGTGTTTATACACGCGCGTTATTCTTAGAAATCACACAAACATACTATCACACTATAAGGCAGGATGTTAAAGGAGGATGAAATGGACATACAATCTCACACAAAAATTCTATAACATAAGGGTAGTACTGGTTGACCTAGCTACATTTTGTAATAACAGCCAGTAGTGGCCGAAGTTTACTGTCACTCGCACTTGTATACTGCTTAAAATCGTCGGTTGGTTTTCCATTTTCGACCAGCACCATTTCATCCATGCTAATCGCTTCATCTTCAATAGCCACTGAGTGCAGCTTGCTAATTGTATTGAGCATTTAGCTGCCGCGAGACGTTCTGAATAAAAATGCATTCCCGAATGTAGCCGTAACGATATCATTTTACCAGCACTTCCTGTAACACCGTTTGCTATGGATACACCTCAGACAACGAATCCATTTTGCGTTCCTGTGATAGTTGCTGTGATTACACTTCCAGCTACAGCAAGGTCGACAGTGGTAGCAGCAATGATTTCGCAAATGGTATCTACAATCATACGCGCGCTTTGCATTTCAAGAGTTAATAGCGATTTCATTTCACAACTGTTTTCCGCTTCGATTATATTGTGGGGTTTTTTTTGTTTTTTTTTTTGCATCGGTAACTTTGAGGGTTAATCGTAGCTCTTTTATTAATACTGTCACTGCGAAGTATAATTGATCGACAAGCTGGACTTGTTCGGCTGCAAGACGCACACGCACTTCCAACCAAGCATATTGTATTCACTGGTACTGCTGACATGCAATCATAGAAAATCTCTTGCTTTGGGTGGGGGGGGATATGTACGTCTTGATTGTGTGGTCTGAGGGCTTACCGCCACGTTCATCTATAAGTTTATGGACTACACCTTTGCTTTATGTTTCAGCGGTTTTCTTTTTTTCATCGCCGAATTAATCCTGGTGGCTCAGTATAATTGACGGTGAACTTGTTTCGCGTAGGGATTATCAATACCGTTGTAAAAACAGCCTCTTTGTATTTACACACCTGAAGATATATGAGACTAATATAATTATGTTGGAGTCTGCACCTAGACAAATAAATCACAGTCAAGGGGTTACATTATTTATCTCGCCACGACGCTCTGCCGACTGGGGAGACAAATAATGTAACCACGCAACTGGATTTCCTTGCCTTGGTACAAACACCGACATAGATTATTTTTCCCACCAAATGTTTCCCAGTTAAAATAACCCTGCAGTTTTGCAATATAGCTAGCAGATTCAACACACACAGTACTAATCATCTACTATTATTGCCTCTCACGTTATGTAAAGGTCATCAGGTCTTGTACTCTTTTATGAAAATCTGAATAATTATCTAATTAAAATCTAGCTATATATGCTGCTCTTAGGAAAGGAAAAAAAATCAAGAAAAAAGTAATAACTGTTATGTGTTGGAAGTGTATCACAATGAACGTCTCGAGCCATGTGTTATTGAATTTTTAAAAAATTTATTGATTCCTTTGCTTTTTTCTTTTTTATTTCTTAAAATATCTCGCATTAATACGATATGTTAATGAGGACAATGGTTTGACCTGTGGACCCTAAGTACACAAGTTCTGCACTCAAAAAAATAGTAACATAAAACATCTGACATTATTGCTGTATTATTACATTTAATCGATGGACATCATATGAAAATAACAATAAGTAATAAATATCTTTTATATGGACAACGTTTAACTTTAGTTAGTTCTAATTTCGAAAAAAAAAAAAATCAATGGTAGGCAGGCCCGGCTCGAGGTGTTTATCTTGTGTGTGCGATGAATGTTTGGCGCTTTTCAAAAAGATATTATCGAAAATTTCCACAAATATCAGAAGGGTTGTCACATATTATTCGGCGGCGGCGCCTGTGTGCATCGCGCACTTCGCACACGCAACCAGCCGGGTCTGATGGTAGGCAATGGTACGATGCAGTAGAATACTGGATTCGTAGTTCAAACAGAGTGTGTAGTGACTGAAGAGATTTCTAATTAATGATTTTCTTGGAAATTTATATTTCTTTTTCTTCCCTGGAAGTGTTGATATTACTAGTGCAATGATAGCTTACACGGAAATCTGTGGAATAGCATGTGGACTGATGAATGGACCACTCTGATTGGCACGTAAGTTCAGGAGTTTTCATTTGCAATTCTGTTACAAAGTTTGAGTCAACTGGGGCTGGTTGGGGGTGACTAGCACAGTTGGAACGCAGGTCTGACACAACACATTCCTGGTTGTTGCTGGATTTGAGGCAGATCTTGGGATAGTTTGGATTTTTGTAACCAGTGATGTGTGTAGCCTGTGTGTCTGGAAGAGTGTTTTTTTTTTGTTCTAGTCCATTCCACACAGCATCGCGAAATTTATCCTGTCTGTAGCTCAGTAAATTTCCCGGTCAGCGTCATTAAATGCAGCTAAAAGTATCTAATTCGTTTCACGTGAAGTATTTAATTTTCAAACCGAAATTTATTCAGTTACAGATAGGATAAATTATCCCTGCTGTATGGAACCAACTATAGCTTCTAGCATATTACCAAATAGCTCGACTGTGTGTGTGTGTGTGTGTGTGTGTGTGTGTGTGTGTGTGTGTTTCTCTCTCAAAATGTTTTTTGTAATGTGTTATCAAAGTTGGAGAGACTTTAAGTTGCTTTATGTGTCCATTCTTTTTGTTATATATCTGCTGTTGATTTTGTTTGATTTTATAACAACTCCGTCAGACGCAGCAGAAGACAACAAAGGTTTCTTCTTTTAATTAGTTCCTAACGCGTGGGCATCATGACCGGTACGATCTAAGACAATCGGACTCGGAGGAGAAAAGTAAGGTTAGCAAAACAGCTAGATTTCTCTGTCTCATGGATGAGAAAAGGTGTTTCCCGCGTTCTACTGCAATGATCCCAAGCTGGCATTCAGTTGGTATTACCATGTCAGGGTTGTCTCAACGGTCGATTTCCATTGGGCTCGCGTGTCGAGTATATCTATCAACAAGTGGAACAAGATTGAAATCGAGGTTAACATCACCTAATACTATATCCCCCACCCCGTCAGTAAATTCCGCAACATTATCACCGCGTACAGAATCCATCACATAAAAGTAATAGCAAATTTTAAATACAAACGTCAAAGACGGTTAAGTACCCGGCTGTATAGATGAAGAATGCTTCAAACTGAATTTAATCTCTATCAACCAATGACAGTGAAACTGTATCCATGAAAAAAATTTACTGCACTAATATCAGGTTCGTTATGTATTTTTTAATCGTTCGCCAGGCTGATTCTAGATTTATGCTGTCAATTGCCCCAACAGACCACAAATGTCGAATATTATAAATAAATACGATAAAGACTCGTACAACGTTAAGATGTGAGGATTACGTTCATCGAAAGCATTTATATCAGTAAAACCAATTGGACCATTTATTATGCTTTCACTAATTTTCTCTCCTTAACTGACCAAAAGTCCTATGTACTGGGTAAATGCAGTTACTACGCCCGGTATTAAGAGTGTGGCTGTTAGCACCGCGGTATAATTATCGTTGATATATTTTTGGATAGAGACCATTAACGCGCCAGTCTTTGATTCCCCGGTTCTTATCGACTTCAGCCTGAATTTTCACGATGGCAGTTTCGGCTTCAAATGTTTACGGTTTTACACTTTTTCCTTTGAAAATCACAAACTTGCCTGGAGCAACGTCAGCAACAACTAAGCTGATAAAACCAGTCAGATCAGTTATGGTAGCAATCCTGGAACGATCCCTGACACGTGATCGGGTTGCTATGACCTCGCGTCAGTGAATGTCGACAGGCATTTTGTATGATATCATGTGTAGTTTCTAAGTGACAGTGTAAAATCAGCAAGTGTTTGTGGGGTTGCTGAGCTTTCAAGTGCCCACAGTGTTGCAACAACAGGATGTACAAGTGGGTAGCAGCAGAGAGGGTGAACCCTACAACTTTGTAGAGACCTTATTTTTGAAAATTAAGGGTTCCCTGAAAAAAAAATAAGTTTTTGTCTTAATAATGAAAACTTCTTTAATTGACCAGATTTTTTCACATTCTGGTCACGTACGTATGTCATTCACCCTCTCTGCTGCTATGATTTTTATCCAAAAATTGTATCAAGTCCGTTGCGATATCTTGACCTTGGATCGTGTAAATTTATCGTTACAAAACCAAAGGGAGCGGCTTGTGCTTTTGAAAAGAAATTTTTAAATTTATTCATGTCCATGTCGCCTGAACACCAAGTATAATAAATATTCTGCAGCGTATGATTATCTACGCCATTAAATACAACTAAAATATTACAGTTGTCTCTGATTACTTTTGGAATTTGTGTATATCTCTGTGTAACATAAATCACGTCTGTATTTTTATGTCTACCTCGTGAAAATATTCTAGCTGGATTTGATTGTTTGTCCAGCATAACATCATCATACGCTACTAAATTATTAATGAATCCATGAGGGCCAGTGGCCCTGAGATCATCTACGGATGGTGCTTCATCAATATCAGTAATAAAGTCTATGATATTGTCTTCATGTAACGATTTTGCGTTTCATTAAAATCTTTAAGTACTTCGTAACATCGCTGATCATCTACAGATGGCGCAACTAAATACAATTTATCCCACTTCAGCCATCGCATTATTAGATTAAGCAGTAATTGCGTCTTCCCACTTCCAGATGGGCCTATTATAATCATTCTGATAGAATTTGGTAACGCTGGATGGTGCTTTACTGGCTCTTGTTTTCGTGTTGCAGAAAAGTCAATTATATCCATATAATAAATAATATGAGTCTATATTGTGTTCGATACAGAGCACCTACCGATACTACTGAATTAACGACAATAACAACAAAAAATAAAAGACGTGCACTTACAGGCAAGTGTGTGAAATGTGGCACCAAGAAATATAAATTTATTCCAACAAAGACAGGTGGGGGTGATATCGCTGCTTCGTTAGGAAAATTACCGGGAACTCCATGGGCTAAATATCCCGGTGAGAAACATTTACCCGGATATAATTATTGTGGCCCAGGAACTCGTCTCGATATCCGACTCGATGATCAAGATCAACCAAAACCAGGAGAGTATCCAGTAAATAAGATCGATCAAGCGTGTCATGTTCACGATGTCGCGTATAAAAGTAAGGATTTGCAACACCGACATCTCGCGGATGTGAAATTGATTCACGCGTTAAATTCTATACCTAATAAATCTCTCAGAGAAAAATTAGCTGGTTTTCTAGTAAAAACTGCTATGAAAGGTAAACTAGTGTTAGGGGCTGGCAATTAATTATATAACTATCATAATGGAATCTGTTTATTATTCCCCGAGAGGATTTTGGAGAGGTAAGGCAGGTAAACTCGCCGAAGCAGCAAAAGTTTCACGTGATGTCGCTGCATCATGGTTAGCACGACAGGCAATATGGCAAATATTCCTAAGTCCACCTAAAAGAATTCATTACGCGCATTTTGATGTTAGTGTCCCTAATGAAGTTCATCAAGCGGATATACTGTTTTTACCACACGATATTATTAAAACACGTGGACGAAAATCACGCACATACAAATACGCGTTAACTATTGTTGACGTTGCTAGTAGATATAAAGAAGCGGAGCCGTTATCAACAAAAACAGCATCTGAAGTTGCATCTGCGTTCGAACGAATTTATCAACGTGGTGGTCTACGATGGCCAAAACTACTACAGGTTGATCCTGGTAAAGAATTTCTTGGAGTAGTATCATCGTTGATGAACAAGCACAACGTTAAAATCAGACGAGGATATACTGAAATTCATCGTGATCAGGCAATCGTTGAACGATTTAATAGAACGCTTGCTGAGCAGTTATTCGGATACCAATATGCAAAGGAAATATCTATTGACTTCAAGGATAGATCTCGTGAGTGGGTTGCAAGATTACCGAGTGTGATAACTGCGTTGAATAATGAAATTACTCGTGCAACTTCCATGAAACCTTCTAATGCGATCAAAAAATATATATATACCAATACGACGTGAATCTTTCTCTCAACCAGTATTAGGTAATGTTACAGTTAGATATTTATATGAACCTGGCGAACTTGAAGGTGGTAAAAAGAGAGCAACCGATCCTATCTGGAGCGTGACTACACATAAAATTTCTAGCGTGGTAAGATCCACTGGTAGACCTACAATCTATAGACTAGATTCTACAGCCCCTCAACGTGGATTTGTACGTGAACAATTACAAATAATTCCTGAGGATACACAATTACCACCAAGCTCAATTTTGTAAACATCCAGAGCCTCGACGTCGATTACACTCAAGACAAGTCAGCATTACATTTTCACGTGTGTGACCGAGATCACTATTAATTCTGTCTACGGTAAATTGTCTTGGATTCGAACACTGCCATAACATATTACAGTTGCAACTTGCGCAATGATTATTTTGTATTTGTTTTAGTTTTATAATAAATTCAACATCAATATTAAAATCACGATTATTTTTTTTGTCACACTGCTTATAACCAGATAGTTTTTTTCTTATTACGTCATTAGTAACAGTTTGATCATTATCTTCTATAAAATTCATAATAACCCTATGTAGTTGCGATATTCTCCTGACTCGAGATACGGCGAGATAGACTAAATTCGACCATTCGATCCGATCATCTACAATCCAGATTTTAGTATCAGTTATAGTTAATCCCTGTGATGAGTGAATCGTTATAGCGTACCCTAACGTCCACGGCGATTTATTCATACTCAGCGCATTCTCAACGACATTAATATCGACTAAAACAATGTCATTCAAGACAAGATTCTGTACCCTTGGTGGAACCAAGACACCTGGTATTTCAACTTCAATATTCTGTCGTCGAGTATCTGAGGGGCGATAACACAAAGGTACAGGTAGATCTGAAAACTTTTCTTTATGTAACAAAAATAATTTATCCTGTAGTTCATCACGAACTATCTTTCTACTCGCGACTATTAAATCAGCGGGATTCCATGAAATCCAAAATTCATTCACAGAAGTCTCTGGAATTACTCCTCGCATTATCTCACATTGTACTCTGTCTGGCTGAAGTCTGATTAATTTTTTAAATTCCTTCAGGGGTTCATCGATAGCTCTATGGTCATCATTTATTTCTTCATAATAATCTACGTTATTCTTTAGCCATTCATGTGGAGACTCTCCAACAAAAGGTGGTGGTTGACCATGATCGCCGCACATAATCACAGTAGTATTCTTCAATAACAACCAATCAAGAAATGTTTTTAGTGTTTCTAACGACACCGTGCATATCTCGTCCCATATAATATATTTAGGTACATATTTTTCACCCATCCGCGATGGAGTCCACGTGTCTCCGCACCATCTAAAGAAACTGTGATATGTACATGATTTTACTCCTCGTTGTTTTATTTCTCTAGCAAGTTTATGTGTAGGTGTCAAAACAATTATATCTGAACTATTATTTATCAATAAATTAATTACACGAGTTGTTTTACCTGACCCTCCACACCCATTAAGATAAACAGTCTTATGTCTAGATACAGGATCATACACAGATGGTGCAGATGATTTTAATATTTGATTATTATTTTTGTAATATATCTCCACAATTTCAACATCTGCAGATTCAGAATAACTAAATATATTTTCTTGTTTTATTCTCCATGTCCCCCATTCACCATTACCGAGTTTTAATAAATCTTTATATTTTTTTATGTACATAAAATGAATCCGTAGCGACTCTGACGGCGTAACGGGGAAATTTATTTATCATCGATAATAGATTTATAGAAACATATGCCAACATCGAAGATCTTAAATGAGTAAACTGCGGTGACTCGCCATCAAGGTAGCTCACAATGGTACCTAGTTTTGTTCCATCTGATAAATAAGCATTACATCTGTTTATAAACATATTTTTTTCAGTTGTATCAGCGATTATAAAATCTAGTTCAGCATCGTCCATAATCAATCTTGTACACGCTCGTTTATAATCGTATGAACCACCTTGAGTAAATTTACCGATTATTTTTCTACCGAGATCTTTTGCAAATTTCTCATCGTATTCGTTTCTGCATTTATTTATTTTAATAATATGATCTTCATCAATATCAGGGAATTCTTTTCTGGTATCATCGATATTAAATCTATTTGGTTCTGGTAACCAAACTTGCTTCTGTGAACTATACGATATAATCGCTTCAGTTACTCTCAAGGATATTAAAAATCCAGCATCAAGCATATATCGCAATAGTACTATTGGAACCCAACGTCGCTCTGAAAAATGTCTTCCAAACCAAGCATAAGTAATCGGATGGAGATTTTCTGCAAATTCGAATAATTCTACATGAGCAAATCCGGTTAGGTCAAAATCTGGTCCTTCCATGGGAAGGGGTCCGTTTATCGCAACCCTGGTCATGTCATGTGTAGGATGTCCGAATCTCTTAAAATACTTAGAACATACTCCATATCCAAGAAAACTACCAGGATAACACGCTACCATATCAACTGAGATAACATCACTATGGTTGTATTTGGTATTCCATAACCCACCGTGACCATATTCTATACAACTTTTCTTGACATCTTCAAGGAATTCTGATCGTGTCGTTTTCCATGAATTTTTCTCCTGAGCGAAATGGGCAGCAACCGATGGTACGGTAAAACAGTTATTCAGTAATTGTTCAACTATGACATCATCAGAGGTATATTTCAATGCAAGATGTTCCATTTCTTCATTAAGAGATTCTGTACGATAAATATCACCGTTAGGCCGTACAAACTGATCGTAATGATTATATTCCGAGCTCTGAAATAACCAAACAGACACAGGGTCGCTTTTGCTGATATTTTTAATAAAATCAAAAATGTCACCGTTATAAAACTTAACTTTTCTATCTCGTGGAAATATCGTTACAGCATTAGTCCATGCATGTGCATTATGATCAACGATTGTTATAGGGTTTCCATTTTTATATATTTTGGTTCGTATAATATCTCTCCGGTTAGTGTTTTTACTGTTATTGGAAATCTTAATAACTTTTCTAGTTCAGCAACATCCTTAATAGATGCACCAGCATCTTTAACGGACTCTGCCCATGTGTTTATTTTTTTATTTCTTAAATCAGTTAAACCATTACCACGTATCGCATTTGTAAAATGTTCTGTAACTCGTTCAGCTACGCAGTTTATTCTTGATATTTTCATCGGTTTCAGATTCGCAACATTAGGTTTATCATTCAGCGGAAATATTCCATATACAACTGCAGTTGCTGGATAACTCTGTATATAATAGGGTTTATCAATACCAGTGAGTATTCCGGGTTTAGATTTATTACTTAAAAGAACAATATTACCCCCGGGCTGCACACGGACTGGATCACGCTTATCACGAATAATCCAAATATCTTCTTCTGTATTTACAATAAATTTTATTAAAATAAAATATTTTTGATTATCGAGGTGATTAATAATTACTTTTCCTCGTTTATCATTCATCATATTAATAACATTTCCAACTCTGAATGTTGACCATGCATGAACTGCACCATCGTCACGAAATTCCTTTTTTGCTTCACGAATACGTTCGGTTACCATTAATGCCAGATCCTGCATCGAAGTACTAAGTTTATATTCTGATAGTCTGTCAAGGTCAAATCTAGCAGGGGAAGGTTCAATAACGGATAATTCCTCCATTATTATAATTAGGGCAAGTATATATTTAATTGAACATTAATCTTTTTGTATATGATTGAAACACAAAACAAATGTGCTTGGCTCAAAATTGGATATACTTCTACTTGTAATAAATCATGCGTGAATGAATATTGTAGTTATCATATACAATGTGTTAGAAATGGAAGTCTAGGACCAAAACCGTGTATTGTGTGTAGTGCTGGAGTGCGAGGAAAAACTCAATTATGTGCGCAATGTGGCGGAAAAAAATACAGAGAATTAAAACGATATTATGACAAAAAAAATAACGCTGACTCTCCTATAAAAACCGAAGAAGATTATTTGGCTAGATTTTCAAAAAATAATGATTTAAACAAATAGTATTATATATAAATGGAACAAAATGAGTTTGTGTCACATCCAATCCTTACTAATTATGAAGCATCTCGAGAAGGTGTAATCAGACACTGCAGATTGAAAAAACCAGTAGGTAGTCTTGATAAATTTGGTTATTTTAGATTCAATACCAAAGGAAATAAAAATTATTTATCACATAGATTT